>JANHMN010000030.1:1000573-1036372 GCA_030674055.1 Rhabdomys pumilio | reverse complement strand
AGAGAGAGAGAGAGAGAGAGAGAGAGAGAGAGAGAGAGAGAGAGAGAGAGAGAGATATCAGTCCTTCCTCATGTATCTATGGAAGCTCAGCTTTGAGTAGAGATAAGGCACGCATAAATCTTGACTGAAAGGCCACAGTTGATGCCAAACAAACAAGCCATGAAGAAGGCATATGTGCGAGCCGGTTGTATACAGTCACAGTTCTTGCTGCTTCAAACACAGCTCAGGTCTTAAAGCAATTGTTTTGTAATCATCCAAAACAGGATTTACATACATGGAAGACTAAGTCACTGAGCAAACTACTTACAACTTCTTGATTTTTTTTAAAGTAAAAAAATCTTAATATTATAGTTTTAACGGAATGAAATCAATATTAGACTCTGTTTTTAGTCTGAGACATATTTTCTTTTTCTCCCGCAGAAAGCACTTTAGTCAAAAATATACTCCAATGTACGATCTTCATGCATTGGCCCCACCTGTTGAGTAGTCTAAAGAAAACTGTCCAGAGAAGCAACTGGTAATTACAAATACACAAACCACTGCAGGAGTAGTTTGGATGAGATGAGAGATGTTGATGGGTATAGAGGTTACAGAACTTCTAGGAGATGGAGCCTTGCTGGAGGTGAGAAACAAAATATTTTGGGTTCAGACTCCATCCTAGAGAACCTGACCTAAGTTTGAACTCAAGTAAGCTATCAGGCCGGTACTTAGCACCAGTTTTTTTCCAGGTTACCCTCAACAGATCCAGTGTCGAGCACCAGTCTCTAGGTTATTCCTGCAACAAATCTGCACCCCCAGGTTACAAGCCTGCCCCTGCCTAACAACCACCAATCAGGAGGAAGGCAAAAGTCAAGTTTATGGCTTGACTCCCAGCGTCAGCCAATTATGTTAAAGGCCACAATATTCCCCCACCCCCAACTAGATGCTTGCCAGGCTAGGATCACTCACTCTTCGCTGCCATTTTTTATAAAACCTTGTCCCTATGAGGATGGATGTTTGGGGTTTTTCCCACCAGAACCCTCCTGTGGGTCAGCAGTGAGTTAAACCCAAGCTCGAGCTTATAATTAAAGGCCCTTCCGTGACTGCATCGGATTGGCTCCTGATTGGTCTTTGGGGGCTCACGAATGCTTCCAGGTAGTACAGAGGAACGTTGACACTGCAGGTGGGCTTTGAGGATTTATAGCCTGGCCTGACTACTGTAGCTTCTCTGCTTCCTCTAAGCATATGAAATGTGATCCTAACTGCCAGGTTGGCCTCCAACTGGACCTGCCGCCTCTTTTCCTTCCCATGATATAAGGCAAAATAAACCATTTTCTCCTTAAAATTGCTTTTCTGTCAAAGGTATTTTATCACACTAACAAATAATACATTTTATTTGATACCACATCGATCGATTAATATCAACCTTTCAATAAAACCCAGCAAACTAGTGATTAAATGCTAAAATATGGCATCGTTATTAAGAAATCTGAAAGTCAGTGTGCACTCTTATAGGACTAACAAGACTATTGCCTTGTGGGCATGTGTGTGATATCTCTGTGGCTCAAGTGTCTAATCTCTGTGTTTCTCTTCCATAGTGTAGAGAATATTCTGGAAGCAGCTTTCCATCGACACACTAAATTTTGCAGGAATCATTGCGTAAGATGAGTCATGAGCTGCATAAATATCCATCAGCGGAAGATGCATGTGACACTTCCGGGGCAAGGTGGCTTTAGTAGAGAAAGTGTGCACATCTTTTCCCATGTTTTAAAGAAGATGCAAAGACCTGACATCAGTAAAGCATAGTATGTAGGCAGAACACAACCACCTGTTCTGTAAACAGTTTTAATGGAATGAACCATGCTCTGTCATTGTCTATGGCTGCCTTCTGGGCTAGAGCTACAGGCTTGGGAAGCCATTTCATCCAGCCCTTAGAGTGACTCTAGAGTGACTTAAAAGAAGAATGTATGAGTGGAATTACTATGGGTACTGAGCTGGCTACTGTCCCAGGTTAGCAAAATTAAGATTTTCTAGTTATTGTTTCTATAGGACCTACTAAATGACACATTTTTTCTTTTCTATTTGTACTGGGTAAAAATTTACTAGAGTAATTTTCTCATGATCGACCTCTGGGATGTTGGCGTCTTTTCTAGTCTACAGTAAATAATAAGTCAAACCAACAGGTGTACACCTCAAGAAGAGAACCTCCAGGGGATATCTGTCTCCTCTATGTCCATCATCTCTGGAAACACACAAAATAAAGTCTGTGGGGCGGTGGGCTGTGAGAAGCAGCTGGGTGCTTGATTGAGCATAAGCCTGGAACTCCAGACTCTTATTGGACAGCAGGAGATCGGCTCTGCTCCCAGGCCCTGGTTCTTTTCATTTAGCTTCGGCTCTCCACAACCATTTCCACATAGAAGTCTATAGCTAATAGTCATGAGGAACAGGCCTCAGGCCCTAGAGAGATTTACATACTAATGGGGTACCTGAAGGCCAGAGGGTGGAGCCTGGTTCTTCCCCAGCCCTTTCCCCTTTTCTCCCTCTCTATTTAACTCAGGTCTGCCCTGGGTTTCAGGGGGCGTCCATCCACCATTCGCCATGACATTAAAGCCTGTAAAAATCCATGGACTTTCTTGTGTCATTGGGACTGTGCCGTGAAGAACCATGGAGCCACATTTGCTGTGCCTAACTTCCCCATAGAGGAACTTTCAGTGTTCCCAGCCTCTTTACCCACAGCCCAGTGTGAGGAACCCCCAGCAGTTCTAGCCACAACTACCCACAAAAGTCTTTTGTGCATTTTAAAGTTTGGATGGTCTTGGGAGAATCCTGAACAAAAATGGTGTAATTAATTGAATACTGAGCGCTCATCTCCAGTGACTTGTTCACACAGACCCAACTGTAGAGTACTGGTATTCTGGAGTAGTAGATGTGTTTATTTTTCTAACACATAAGATATCAGATCTTTAGCTCTCAGTTTGTTATTTTTCTTCATGTGCTATGTATTTAAATGTATTTTGGATGCTTTCAAGGTACAGAAAAGATGTTTAAAGAGATGCATATGGTCAAACTAATTTAAAGCCATAAATAACGTATACATAGTAAACATCACATGGTCACTAATATGTATGGTGTAATTTTTATATTTTATGTATTAATTAAAAATAAATTGTATTTTAATTGAAATAGCTCAGATATATTCTCTGTTTCAATGTTGTTTTCTAAACTTTCCCACATGGCTACCTGGACAATTTGGCATATATTCCCACCTTCTTAGTCTTCTTGACAGCGTGGATGATAGCAGAACATGTAATTCTTTAAAACTCTGTATGTTGGGTAGGGAGCCTTCTACCAGAAGGTGTGGGCATGTTTCTTTGTGGCCAGCAGTCTAGATCAATGCTGAGTGACACATGAGTGAATAGTTTCTCAACTGAGACCTTCTAGACAGCACGGAGCTTGCTGGTGTTTATCTGGGTCCCCGGTCCCTCTAAAAGAAAGTTCAATTCTTCCTGGGTTTGAACGCTAATGTGTATTACTCAAAGATGCTGGAAAATGGAAGTTTTCTTTCCCTAAACATTTTGTTTTGTAAAATGTTTTACTGAAGTTTGCTACTTCAGATGTTTGTGAGGGTTTTGTTTTGATTTGTTTGTTTAGATTTATAAGTGGGTCTTATCTATATTGTGTAGTTAATATAACTGATTTAAAAACTATACAAAAAATTTCGGGTTCTAACTTATGTGCACCTCAAATGAACTTAACTAGAGAGGATAAACCAGAAAACTTTCAAGTATCTGAATTTCATTCAAATTACTACTTTATTTTATATTCTGTAGTTGACTTTGGCAGAACCAACATTCAGACAAAACTATTTTATAATGTTAATTTTGGTTAAGTTAGAGAGCACATGCACCAGTAGTTTATTGCTCATAAGTGAACCATGTTAAAGAGGAAAGGTTTTTAAGCAGAGATGGCCATGGCAGTTGAGACAACTGAGAAAGAGAGAGAGTGGGGAGGGGGGAGGGAGGAAGAATATGTTCTGAAAGTCCATAGTGTTTCTGGAAAAGGAAACATTTTATTTGATTCAGAATGTTAGAAATCAGTGATTAAATAGCAACCTCATGTAAATTTATGCCTTTATTAAGTTATTAAATTATGTTAACCCAGGATTTGGGAAGACCTTTTCCTTGCTTCACAAAGTGTGAACTAAAAGACTCCCACAAACTCAGAACTCATTTTCTCTCTGTGAACTCATCCATGCGCTTTCTTCTGTGTGGTCATCTTTGTTTGCATCATCTTGTAAAGCTCGAGCATTGCTCTGGGAGCTGAGCATCTCATGAGTGACACATGACCACAAAAATAACTTGGCTCAGCAGACAAGTTGAATACCTGAATCAAACTCTCAATCCTTTCATTCATTAGCCCAATAACATTCTGACTGTCATCAAAAGTCATTGGGCCCATGTCTTCATTTGGAAAATAGAAACACATCATCAGAAGTAGATACGTAACAGTCACAAGCTGTGACCTGTTCTCAAGTGTCTTTCATGTTAAGAAGGACACCAACTACTGTTATTTGTCCTCATCTCAAAGTAACACATGAGTATCTTTCTCTTCTCTGGACAAAGTAAACTGGGACAAGAGGCAGGACTTAGGTCTTTGCCCTTCCGATGTCCTCATCTGTAGTTCACTGGAGAAGCATGCTGGAGAATGGTTCAGTGTTCTCTCTTTGTGTAACACGAGTCAGGACATCTTGTTGTAATATTGACCTTGCACTTATTTTTACCAACCAAGGAATGTACAGAGATGACCCATGGCTCCAGACACATAGGTAACAGAGGATGACCTTGTCTGACATCAATGGCAGGAGAGGTCCTGGATCCTGTCAAGGTGTGATGCCCCAGCGTAGGGCAATGCTGGGGGTCGGGTGGGATGGGAGAAGGTGGGGGAACACCCTCATAGAGACAAAGAGGAGGGAGGAGAGGGAGATTGTGGGATGGGGAGCTTGTGGAGGGGTAGTCAGGAAGTGGAATATCATTTGAGATGTAAATGAATGGAATGATTAATAAAAGAATGCCTGTAAGAAAGAATATGCTTGTGTGGGATGGATGGGGCAGCTACCTTTCCACCTCCCAGAAAAAAGGAGCCATGTGTGATGGAGTACTTGGGAGACATTTGACTTCTGAATTATGCAAGAAATGAGGTGACAATGGATGCCCAGAGGGATATGTTTTGAGGCCAAGCATAGCATGACAAGAAAAAGGCAATGCAAGCACATTTGTCAGACACTGGGGACCAGGGAGATTCCTCTGTGTCATTACAACTGCATCTCCAGCTGCCGTTACCTCGTCACAAGAACCTAAATTTCTTTTGACATCATCTTAGTATCACTGAAGCGCAGGCTCAGAAGCCTCAGTGACCATTACTGCAGTGCATGCCAAGCCTTCCTGATACCAGTGTTCACAAGTCTGATCCCAAGACATCCTCTTCATCATAAAGACAAGTGTGTTCCTATCAGACAGGAGATACATCCATGACCACACGGCCAGCAAACAACAGCTCACGTTTAAAAATCAAGGCCACCTGAGCTTCTTTCTATTCTTAGGATGCTAGGAACCTGTGTGGCATCCACTCGTAGGAAAAATGGCCCTGTGTACTGAAAAGAGGAGTGGAATGAAGGTATATGATGGAGTACTTAGGAACCAATTTGACTTCTACATTATGCAAAATGAGGTGACTGTGGATACCTAAAGGACCAGATTCAGGCCAAAGGTAGCAGTTTTTGAAAAACAAAAAAAGCTATGCAAATGTGGTTATAAATAGAACCTTCCAGGCAAAGACGAAACTCCCCAAGGATGACTTAATTGACATTGACTGAAGCGTAACCTTCCTTATGCCTCCACTTACAACAGGAGGCAGATAGGAAGCTCAGACTGCTGTGTTCATACAGTAACTTGCTAGCCCACTCTGGCACACAAATCATGCACTTTCTGCTAAATTTGCATCCAGTTGATAGAAAGAGACAGCAAAGCATAGTACGAACAGGCAGCACTGCGTGACTAATAATCTCCCGATTCCAGAGAAGGGGAAAATTCATTATTTCTTCAAGCTAAGATTGATTCAGAAGGGATTGTGGCCAGGAATCGGAGATGGACGAGGTCGGCCGATTGTGCTGACAAAGCAGATGGCGAACTGATCACTTGCTGTGTATCAGTTTCAATTACATAAAATGAGGTGAGAAACTCAGGGGCTGGACAGAAACGTCTGTGAAACAACTCATTACAGTCATGGAAGACAGGGACACAGAGACCTGTCTTGAGAGACAGAGGAGAACAGGCACACGAAGGGACTGTTTCTAAATTTTTCCCTTGAAACAGAAGTGCTATCTAGCTGTGGCTAAGCCAGGCTAAGGCAGAGCAGCCTTTGAAACCCTGATTGTGCTGTCTGGGGTTTTGAGAGGCAGCACTGAGAAGGCCGCTTAGCATGTAGTTCAGCTGCTCATTTAAAGCATTGCATCAGGGTACTCAGGTACTCTGTTGAAAAATACAGTCTGTTCATGATTCTCAAATAATTCTCCTAATTATGCTAAGAACTCCCTCCTCGTATCTGTGTACTTAGGTCACCAGAAGCCAGCAAAACAATACCAGAAACCATGTGGGTATCCAGCATGTCAAGGGGTATCCTGGAAGGCATCATAAAGCTCATGCCTTATTAGGGAAAGCTGGGGTTGTTGTGTTGTCGGAGAAGGAGCACTGAGCGGTTGAAAGATGGTGCTGGATCAGATTTTGGCTCTATAACCACAGTGTTATATATAGGAGACACCTTCTGAGTTCCAGGTGCTGGGTTGGAGGATTGCTGTATACATAAGATGAAGCCCACCAGAGAGGAACAACAAGTTAATGGAAC
This sequence comes from Rhabdomys pumilio, assembly GCA_030674055.1. NCBI lineage: Eukaryota > Metazoa > Chordata > Mammalia > Rodentia > Muridae > Rhabdomys > Rhabdomys pumilio. The sequence goes on along the minus strand of JANHMN010000030.1, from coordinate 1,029,493 downwards.
ATGAGTGTGTAATTTTCAATGTGGCACATGTCACATATCCGAGCAAAGCAGGATGCTTTGAATATGGAAAGGATGATGCACTATGCCTATTGTAAGCTGGTTCAGAAGGTTTTTTACCAGGCACAGAATAATTGGGTTTCAACATGGGAAGGTTGTGTGGAAAGACACATGAGTGTAAGTAAGCACAGACATGCTGTGGACCATTGATGTAGGAGGAAGACCTCTTTGAGCCTCAAGAAAGCTCTGCCTTACACCTGTTTTAGTCCAGTAAAAAGGGTTTGTTGTGTTAGTTCTTTCAGCTCAAGTGGCTTTGTAAAAGCAGCACCTGGGGCCACTGGGGCCAGAGGTACCTGTAGTCCTCACTAGAAATCCAAATTCTTGAGTCCAATCTAGATACTTTCAATTTGGATCTTGGAGTACAACCCAATGAGCTGCCTTTTAAACATATGTTTTAGGTACTGAAAATGGAGGGTCACTGATGCCATCCAGGCATATCTTGAGTAGTTCAGAGATGAGCCAAACTGACTTCACAGACTCACTGCGTAGCTAAAGGACTAGGTTAGCATGTTGTAAAAGTTATACTGGAGCAAAAAAAGAATGTGGAAAGATGCATGTGTACAATATTAGGAGAAGGTGTTTCCCCCGAGGCTTCCTTCCTGGTCTATCTGAAAAACGCACTTTACATTTAAAAGAACTGAGAACTTGCAAGAATAAATATATATGTGTGTGCATCTATATTTAACGATGTGTAAAGTGTTATACGGATGTTACGTAAGTCAGCACTAAATACTAAGGAATCCTGGCTGTAAGGCAGCAAGAGTTTGGAGAGCTCGCCATACTTTTACTTGAAATCATGTACCATTTTCTTTCAGTGAATACGCTATGATTTAATATTATGCCCTCATTTTTTTCTGTCAAAATCATAACATTAAAAAACACTGTATTAGTATCTCTGGAAAAATACTTGATTAAGTGGCCCACACATCAGCATAATTGCTCTCTACTGGCAAGTTACTAGCCAAATAAAACAGGATATTATTCAGTTGTCAGAACTGAGGGTTTACGATCGCTGCAATAGTTCAAGTTGAACATAATTGTGGACCTTCCCAACACAGTGGGAAGAGAGACAGAGTTTAAAACTATGACCTCTCTGGTTTGGGAAGGTTTGTGCGAGATTGAACCAGGATCTCTGGAGAGGAAAGGAGAGGCAGAGGGTGAGTGAGTGGAGGGTGATGAGCAGTCAAGAGGGAGGAAGCAGGAGGAAGGGCATGGAAAGAAGAGGTGGTGTGTGCCTGTGTATGTGTTTGTGTGTGTGTGAGAGAGTGTGTGTGTGTGCATATGTGTGCATGTGTGAGTGTGTGTGTGTGAGTGTGTATGTATGTGTGTGCATTTATACGTGTGTGTGTGTGTGTGTGTGTGTGTGTGTGTGCATTTGTGTGTGAGTGTGTATGTGTGTGTGTGTGTTGCCAGAGAGGTGTGGAGGGAGGTGGGAGGAGAGAGGAGGAGAGGAGGAGAGGAGGAGAGGAGGAGAGGAGGAGAGGAGGAGAGGAAAGAACTAGGTCCTAAGTCAGCTTGGAAAGGCTGTGGGGTTAGAAGTAGGGTAGTATTGCCATCCAGGTATCTTTATGCTTTGGCAGAGAAGTCAACTAGGCAGTGCCAAGTCGGTTTTTTTTTTTTTTTTTTTTTTTTTTGTGCAATAGGAATGCCTCACACTGCTGCTCTAAGGATTCAAAGTGCAGTTTGTACACATTAAAGAAAAAAGAACTAGATTCTATACATGCAATAGAAACCTTTAAAAAACTGGATTTTATTTTTGATCCCTGGAGTGAATTTTAACCAGTGGCTTTCTGCCCAAAGAATCAAACTGGATTTTAACTTTCACAATGCCACGGGTCTTGCAAGAGTTGATGCAACCTATGGACAAGGACAAGAGCATGCTTTTAGAGGCAGAGCTCCCACGTCAGAATCCCATTTCTTCTAAAGTTTTCAAAGACTGGCTGTATAAACTGATATTATTTTAACGTGTACATGGCTGTAAGATGTATCGGTGATGATATTTTGATGCTTAAACAACTGAATAGGTTCAACATCAGTTAGCATGCACACAGCATTTCTTAGCTCTAAGAGTTCTGTTGGGTTATACACGATTAAAAATAAATACACAGAGATATGTGGAGAGACTGAGCTATCAGAATCAGCCAGGCCAGGCTGGTGGTGCACACCTGTAACCCCAGCATTCTCAAAGCTAAGGCAGGGGGAAAAGGCACTTTTGAAAAAGGTAGCCGAGAGGTTGGGACTTTACAGCTAGACATGGTTTTCACATATGGACTTACAGGTATGCAAACGTTAAGAAAACGTAAGTAACATGGGCTCCAAGAGAAAGTGATACCCATCGTGACGTTTGCTTAAAAGAGCAATGGACTGTGATGTGCACGTGAAAACCTTGTTCACATTTCAAAGGACAGGAAAGTGGAAAGATTTGGACCAGGACTTATAGCTCCCAAGGCCTTCTCTCCAGGGGTCCACTTCCTTCAATTAGGCTCCACCTCTTAAAAGAGCATCCTCAGCTGGGGTGAGACAATGCACATTCAAACCATAGCAATTCTGGAGCTGTGTTAAGTTGCTTAAAATGCTGTTTGCCAGTTCCACCTATTTTTTTTTTGGCAAATGATAGGATTTTATTCTTTTCTTGTGGGTGGACAGTACTCCATTATGTGTCTGTAGCTTGGATTTTGTTCTTATTCATTCTTTCAGGAATGCTTAGCTTGAGTTCCTATTTTGGCTGTTGCAAATACACAACTAAGTCTTTTCTGATTCTAAGTTCATGTTTGCCCTGTACTGTTTAGAGAGACCCTGTTTTAAAAACTATGTAATCCATATATGCCCAGATGAGTGAACAACAATACATGGTCACTCCATTTCTTAAAAATATTAGACTGTGGGCATTGGGGAGATGGATCAGTAGGTAAAGCGCTTGTCAAGCAAGTATGAGGACCTGAGTTCAAATCTCCTGTGGTGTATGCCTGTAATACCGGTGCTCCTGCAGCAACATTGATTGTATTTCCTTTAGATCTACACCTCAGGTACTTTAGCTGGAGCACATAGAGGTTTAAGATTTTTGAAGAAGCTGTGTGCTGATCTCTGTGGTGGCTGTATTAATATACATTCCCACAGAGTTGAGGGCCTCCCTTTCTCACTGGCATTTACTCTTTTATTATTTTCTCTTTTATTATTTACTCTTTTATTATTTTATTATTTTTATTATTTTATTATTCTAGGACAAGAGTCACTCTAGCTTCATGCATCTTGAAAGGAAATTAAAACATGGTTGCAAATGGTCTTAGGAGGTATTCAGCCAGAGAGGCCTGCACCTCTCAATGAGAGTCCTACAGGAGTGGGGGGTGGGGAGTGGGAGGGGAGTTCAAAGGTGAAGGCTCCAAGATGGGTGATCTGAGTGAGCTCCTGGTCACAGGCTATGGGTCTCCTCAGGGTAGGTCCTCTTTATGCTGACGGTGTCCAAAAGGAAGCACAAGGAGTGGAAGGGGCATGTGTGCCACACACCCCTCTGTACAGCATCCTCTTCTGAGGGTCTGGTCAGCAGATCCCTGGGCTGTGAGTCAGCAATGTCACACTCCTGAAAGCAGCTCCCAACCCCAAGGCATTTATTTGCCAACAAGAATCATTCCTTTTCTCATTCACTGCTTTGTGGTCCACACTGGCCTCACTGGGGCAAAGTTCATCTGAGTTCACCGTGGTATAGAATGGTACTTGGTAATGGTACCACCGGAGATACCTGTATGGAATATGTTTTTAAATCTGCACTCCTTGATTTCCATTTCACGTGTTTCCTCTGGAATTAACATAAAGCACATTTAACCCTCTCAAAGATATTGAATTAAAAAATATATCACCAGTAGTAATCTTGTATATTTTATTTAGTCAGAGAAGCTCAAATTGCTCTTTTTGGGCACAATCATATTGTCAAATCAAATGTCAAAATTTTGAAATCAGTGACAAGAGAAATGAAACCTCTCCCTCGAGGAAGATGCCTGTGGGCCTTTCTATGCTTTTGTTACTGTAGTGATTTTATTGAAAAAACAAAGTGCAGTGCTTTTTTGAAGACAAAAGCATAATCACTTGTTCTAACCTTTCACAATACAATACGAAAGCAGAGAGAGATTTTGTTTAACACCAGAAACCTCCAAATGAAAAAAAAAAAAAAACAAAAAAACTAAAAGTCATTGGTAACCAAGGAAACTAGTGGCAAATGGCTGTGTGTCACAGAACTCATCTAAAGCAAGCTAAGAAGAGGCAGAAGGAAGATAACGTGAGTCAGGTTAAAATCCCACTGCAGAGAAAGCCACACTGCTGGAGGACTGAGGAAGCTCCAGTCCACTTAAAGAATACCTATCTTTAAATTTGGAGTTATATTGATAATAAAGCCAGTTTTGTATTTCACTCTGTCCGTGGCTCTTTGGAGATCCCCAGTTTTGCTCACCAGGACTGCTGTCCCGACGTATGTATCAGATGTCGTTCACTGTCTAAACATTGACTTGCTTTGTGATGACCCAGACACCACCCCTTTGAATATAGCACTGTAAATCTTGTACTAGCATTTTGCTACTTCAAGATGCAGATCTAACTGCCTGTCTATACAGCCATCTTTGTCCATTTTAATTACCAGTCAAAAGCAGTCACAGCATGCTGGTAGTCCACTGAATAGAAAGATAAAGAGGAAGGAACAGATCATGGGCCCAGGAACTGCACTTAAGAGACATGGCAAACATGCAGAGGGGATAAAAGCAATTGGTTTGGGAAAAGGACCCAACATAGGCACAGTGCCTTTAGAGCCAGCTGCTCGAAGTGTGTGGATAGGTGGGGGGTGGAACAAGAGTCAGTGTCTACTTCCTGAAGGAGGAAGGGAAGCTGGAAGCAGCTGTAACAAGATTCTGGTGTAGAAAGTGTGCAAGGGGTGATTTCTCAGAAGTTAGTGTGAACAGTTTGTACACACACACACACACACACACACACACACACTGTAAGGCTTCCTTATCTTTACCAATACTGTAATCTGAACTACAGGAAGGGCTGTAAGGGCTGGCAGGTAAAGAAGCAAATGACTGGAAGTTAGATGCTTATAGAATCAGAACAGAGGGGACTTTAAGAAAATCACTTCCAGGCAGACAGACATCCAAACCACTAGACACAAATGTCACCTCACTTCCTTTTCTATTTTCTGAGATGAGATTCTATGCTCTTACACATATTATCATTACAACATTTACTAAGTGCTTTCTGGGTGCCAAGACCCTCATTCAGGAGGCTGTGAGTATACGGCATGTCTTCTTAGCTCACATGGCAGACACAGCTTTCCTCACACCAGAGATAAGAAGCTGTGCTTTGGAGAAGTCAGCTGACTTGCCCAAGGTTAAACAGGCCCAGCACAGGGGTGAGATACAAGTCCAATTTCCAACTCCGGGCTATTCCCTCTGCCTTGGTTACTTTTCGATTGCTGTGATAAGACATTGTGACTAAGGCAACCTATAAAAGAAAGTGTTTACCTCAGCTTACAGTTCCAGAGGGCTACAGTCCGTAATCGTCATGGTGGGGAGCCTGGCGGCAGGTGGTCAGTCATGGTTCTGGAGCCCTAGCTCAGACACTGACTGGAAGAGAGAGCGAACTGGGAATGGTCTGGGCTTCTGAAACTTCATAGCCCACTTTCAGTGACACACCTCCTCCAAAGCAGCCTAATTCTCTCCAAACAATTCCACCAACCGGGGACCATGTCATCCAGTATTAGAGCCTACGAGATACATACTCATTCAGACCACAGTACTACCGGGGACCATGTCATCCAGTATTAGAGCCTAAAAGATACATACTCATTCAGACCACAGTACTTTCATAAGACACTGCTTTCCTTCCTGGGAAGTGCATTTCAGAGGATCCTGATTTTAAAAAGTCATTGCTTATGTAAAGACACTCACATCTCTCTAGTCCTGGAAACATGTCTGTATATTTCAAACAAAAGAGCAAAAATCAAAAAGCAACCTCCTACCCACCCCCCTCCAAAAAAACCCAACAAAAATCTGGACATTCTCATGATCTGGGAGAGGCCAGGTGTTGAAGTTTCCTCCATTGCGGAGGAAGCAGCCCAATGGAACTGCTGCCTTCCCAGCTCTATTCTGAGATACTACAACTGCATACAAGGCCCACTGATTACAGCGCATGTGGAATGGCAATCCGATAGGACCTGGAGCTGCATATTAGTGTTTTCTGTTTGGAAGCAAGTCAGGAGTTTCTTGGCACATAGTGAATGGGCAGACCTTAGGTGCCATCCTAAGGTATTTTTAATGTGGGCATTGTCATGCAGGAAGTTGCTCCCAATTAAGCTTAAGTAGTGGGCAAAGAAGCACTGTCTCCAGAGATGCAGCATCACCTGGCTCTGAATAGAGACTGCTGGCACACAGCTTGACAGAATGAATCAGGCCTGTGGACTTGGGGCAATGCCAAGCAACAAATTAGTTCTGCATCTAGTGGATGAGGCTGTAATTTCCTTTTCTTGGCTGGAAGGAGGGGGTGAACTTTCATAGGCAAACGTTCTGAGAAATCCTCGTAGGCAGGTGGAATGTCAGAGTGTTCTGTGCTAGTCTGAGGGATTTGAAGAGTAAGCCCCATAAATACGTTGCTTCAAACCAGTTTAGATCTGAGGTGGGCAAGGGGATGATATTTAAGGCATCTGTAGCCTTTCTTGGTAAGGGCCAACCTACAGGCTAATAACGATCTTTGGGTAGGCTCTCCCACATAGCCCATGCTAGTCTCACACTCAACAGCAATCTTCCTGCCTCAGTTTCCCAGGTGCTAGAATTTTTACTCTTACAGCCCCCTTTTGTTTCTTTTGTGCATGCATGTATGGTGTGCATTTGTGTGTGTATTCACATGTTTAGGGGCAGATGTGCATGTATAGTTGTACATGTGTATAGGTAGGTGTGTGTGTGTATGTGAAATAGAGACACACACACACACACACACACACAGAGAGAGAGAGAGAGAGAGAGAGAGAGAGAGAGAGAGAGAGAGAGAGAGAGAGAGAGAATTCTGTGAGTCAGGGTCATTTATCAGACATACTACTAGCCACTTTAGTGATCCCCTGTCTTTGCTTTATGAGGATGGAATTATAGACACACTGCCATGCCTACTGGGCACCAACATGGGTACTGCGGTTCCACACCACAGACCTCTTACTTGTATGGAGAGTGTTTTAATGGTTGAATCATCTTGCTGGTATAATGTGTACATTTTTTCCAAGGGGCTGATAAGAGAAAAAAGTATATAATGCCATTAATCCTCACAACAACTTCTGAGACTAGAATAAGAACCATTTTATAAATCAACAACTCGAGGCTCAGACAGGATGCTCGCTTTTCTAGCTCACCACTGATGAGGGGCAGAGGCACTCTAGAATGTTCACTTGCACGTGCTTTTTGGGCAAGATCATAGTGATCGTATAGGCTGGAAGGATAGACTGTGAAAGCAGAAATGTATCACTATAACACAGACTCGGGAGACAAACATGCCAGTGAATACCTGGCTCAAGTTGCTCTGCTTCTTTTGTATATGCCTATGAAATAATTGTGTTGCTGGAGTTCTCAGAAACTCAGCCATGCCTGCATGGAAAACAAAAGAGGCACCCACACCACTTTCCTTTACACTCTGAAAGCCAAGGGCAAGTGTCAAGACGAGGATTTGATTTACTGCCAGGCACAGACATATTATGAAGCAGGTGAAAAGGCTCCTGGGAATGGGGACTGAATACAATCATGGTTCCGGGTGGGGGATGGATCCTTGTTAACCCTTTGAGCACCTTGGGTTCACACAGATTAGAGCAAACTCTAGGTACCTCTTCTATTCTTAAAGATCTTCATCTTAAGAGTCCGGCAGTAAGCATTCCAGGCAATCAAATCTCTGTCCAGATGTTTTAGAGCTTGATGGAGTCTGAAGTTTTAGGTCATGGAAAGAAGCCATGTCACCGTGGATCGTGCTTCTCAGCAGGTCCACTAAACTGCAGCCTGGTTCCACTATTCGAAGATCGGATAACTCCTCTCTAAGTCTTGCTTCAAATTCACTCATCCCACACCCCTGCTGGGTTATGCAGCCTGACTTATTTTTGCAGTGGCTGCTCCCTCACCCCACTGCTTCGCTATGAGGTGACTCTGATGTCACATGAAGATGGAGACAGACTCATACTGCAGTAAGCCACTGAGGAGTCTGATTTTTTTTTAAAGCCAAACTACTCCCTGACAACACGAATCATTCATTTGATAGATTCTACTGTCATGTTCCATAGAATTTTCTAATCACTCTACGTGATTGCCTGTTTTCATTTTTACAAGCTCTTCCCTTTCTCCTGCCATTGGTTCCTTTTGCACACCTCCAGAATTCCAGGGCACCATTTAATCCTTACCTGTTTGAATATCTACTCACAAGACTGTCTTATTTTTATTTTTTAAACAAAAGTAAAGGGTAGCCAGCCAGTAGTTTATAGCATGAACATTCTTCTCCATCAGGCTGTAAAGACCTTCAGAAGTTTACAGGCTCTAGTGCTGAGGAGGACCAGAAGCAATGCTTTCAGCCTCACTTTATTAATTGCAATGGACTACTTTAATTTTGCTTAGCAATAGCCATGGTCATTGCTTTCACTGTATAAAATGCTTGCAGACTTGGTAAGCAAGGAATTAGTAAACTCTTCTAGAAAAGAATTTGGACTAAAGAAGAGGAATCATGGAGGAGCAGTTGTTCCTTGTACCTTTGCTCCTCATGGGTACTGTCTACTGATGTGCTTCTTCCATGATGGGGCCATGTCTACGGATTCTACAGCATCTTCTGAGGCTACTGGAAATGTATGTACTTACTCAGAACACTGCAGCACCTGTCCCTGATGAAGCCATTCTTACATGATGGAGGCTTAGTGATAGGGTTCGTTTGCATGTTTCTTCTATAGTTCATTGCATAGTTCAGGGCATCTGATTGTAATTCATGGGCAACTGTGGGCATGTTTTCTCACTTGGTGTTTCATCTATGTAAGCCTTCTACTGGAACTCTTTGCATGGTGGGTTTTAAGAAGGCACCATGACAAGGCTTTCTCCTTGCCTGTGGGTACTAAAGAAGTGCTCTTAGTTCTAGTCAGGAGGCTCACTGAAGTTATGTGAAGGTTCTTCAGAAAGACCTGCTGTCAGAAGCTCTCAGACAGGATTTAGATTCTGGTTTCTTAAACACACTTCAGTTCTGTCCATGTGGACCAAGGACTGCCCATCTGAATGTAAGGCCTTGGGTTCAATGACACTGTTGAAAACATTTTAAGTAGAGTCCCTCATGAATACTCCAGATTCCAATTCAGAACACGGAAGTGCTTTTCCTGTTGACCTACCTGACTCCTTGAAGTTGCTTATTTAGATGCTTTATTTTATTTTATTTTATTTTATTTTTATTGGATATTTTATTTACATTTCAGATGTTATCCCCTTTCCCCATTTCCCCTCCCTAGAAAACCCCTATCCCATGCCCCCTTTTCCTTTTTGCTTTTATACAATTTTTTTTAAATGTTAGTCAAAGGCTTTATATGTTTGGTAATGCTCAATCAGAAGTGTAACCCAATACCCAACCTAGATATATCAACTATCTTTGACTGATGGAGACATGTGAACATCTGCCTCCATGTTTCCCTCTCTCTTTCTCTCTCTCATCACCTAGCTTCTCCTCTCCTTCTCCTCCTTTCCTTACTCCTTCTCTTCTTCTCCTTACTCCTCCCACCTTAGCTCCTCCTACATATCACCCTTCCTGTTAAAATAAAACTTTTCTCTCAAAATACAATTAGAGCATAATTATACCAATTTGTACCAGTGAGGTACAAGATAGTCCTAATACCCAGTCCATCATTTTGTTGACTAACCAGAACCTCTGTCATCTCTCCTAACTAAAACACTTAGTTCTGAACCTGGATTTTTTTTTCTTGGCTTTAGAATGAATGTCAGCTGAAAACCATCCACTCAAATCTTTTCTCTCAAAGTAAATAGCCAGGATTGGCTATGAGACTGTAAGTTTTCAACCCTGGCAGAAATTCAGTATGACTGAGTTAACTGAAATTATTGAAAGCACAAAGCATAGCTTCTAAAACTTAGCCAATTTATAGAGACTGCTGACTACCTGGACAGTCCCTATACTACAAAACGTTGGAGCATCTGGTCTTCAGCCTTCTGGACCAGGATCATCTGACAGACCTAGTGATGCAGAATTATTAAGGGCTGATTACTCTGTCTGGGTAGATATAATCAGTCGACTATTCTGCAAGTGTGTCCTTTTCTGGACAGTAATTTGTCTTTAGATGGGAAGAGGCAATTCTTGCCTAGTGACTGTCTCACCACAATTGGAGTAACTCCAAAGATGCTCAATTTCTTCTTAGAATCCAAGACAGGAAACTAGGAGCAGACAGGTCTCTAATCAAAATGAACATTAATACAGAAATGTTTGTAATGTTAATTCTGTGGACTTCTGACGTTTTGAAAACCAAATATCCATGTAAGGTAATCTGGACTGTTGTCTGTTAACTCCTCTCAGCTATTTCTAAATAAAATATAGAAAACACCCTAACAATAAACCCAAAGCCAGGAATTTGCTATAGTTCCTTAACTCACAGGCTAACCCTCTCAAATCAGTTAAAAAAGTTAAAGAAGGACTGGGTCTAAGCCCTGTATTCCTAAATGTGTTATACAGGCACAATGCCTATGACAGTAACAATATTCATCTCACCTTTATATCAATAAGGAGCTCGTACCAATGAAAACCTTAAATTTGAAATCGAAGTAAATTTTGTACAGTTTAAGAAATTATATATTCATCTTGATACTAAATTATACAGATTTCTACCAATAGGTTATGGCTATGAAATAAATCATAGCTAATCCTCCCTGTTCCAACAAAACCACTACTTTTCCCTAGAAAGACAGCCCAATATTAACCACCTTAGTCCCCCAGCCCAGGGAATATGGGAGCTGACTCTTCATTAACTTCTTCAAGCTGATTATGGGTGTTGAGATATTAGAAGAGGGGTGGGGGGAAGAGTAAATTGATAAGCCTGTGACTCTGGGTCTTCACTGTAGATGCTTAATTTTAAAACAATATTTACTTAATATATTTAGTGTGCATGTATGTGGACAGACTTGATTTATTTCCTTCATTTACCTGTTTCATTCTCCCACAGGCACAGTGCACCTTATGCATTCTTTAGGTCCTTGAAGTATATTTCACTCCTAGAACACAACTCAGAGCATTTCTATGCTCTTCAAATCAATGGAATAAAGTGAATTCTGCCTGCAAATGTATGGCTCCTCAGCACAGTGAGGCTCTCTATTGACTCCTAGATTGCAAGGGCAGGAAAGCACCAACCCAATGGTGCTGTCCATCAGCCCGATAGATTAGCAGCCAAGGAGTAAAGACAACCAAGATGAAACTTGAAAGACCCAAGCAGGATTTCTCTCTGCAGATCCTGTGTTTTCTTGGTGGAACACTTAGCAAGATGTGTTAAAACAGCAGGATGACATATTCCCGCGTGTCCCTTGCAAGACAGCACTCCATTGCTATAAAGAGCATGGCACCATGGCTCAGATGGCATGGCTGTGGTCTGAGCAAGCAAAACTAATTTTAAGACCTGTTTGCATGATGGGACTCATTACACAGGCAGCTGCTGAGAGACTGAAATAGGCTGCATGGCCAGTGTGTATGTCAGAGCTGGCATAATGTAAGCGCCATTCAAATTGTAATTCTCCTGTTGCACATTACCATGCCTTTGAGAGAGACTGTCATAAAAGAAGCCTGGTATCCATCTGGAGTGACTTCAGTGATGTTACCAAGACTTACTTTACCCTTACATCTTTATAGGCTCAGATGAGAGTAATTATCACGAAAGATCCTCCAACTATTTACCGGGTAGTGTTTCTTCTGTGTGATTGGAGAAAGAAGATGTTAGTAGAACACCTCACATGAGAGTTGTGTCTCAGAACTAAGGAAGAATGGGTGCTTAGTGGGCTCATAAACAGTTTCTTTGAGAGCTCCTGAATGCAGTGAGTGTGTGGCAGCAAGCACACAGTGCACTCTCTGTGGAGAGCATAAACAGCCCATGAATTGGAACAATATATGCTCACTACTCTGCCAAAAGCTCCCTGCATAGAAGGGATTGTCCTTCAGAGATAATTATCTCCACGCTTTGATCTGTGACACAGAAATGACCAAGACAGGTCAGTAAGAAGCTGAAAGCAGATATCAAGATCACTGAGAGGCACTTCTCTCCGGCCAGCTCACTTCCTGGGAGGTCTGGTAGTACTGCCAATAGAACTCAATCAAATTTAATCACTGCTCATCCATCCTAAACCATCTGCATCTTGAGATGAATGGATAGAGTTTTCTCCACCCAGTCTGCCTCGTGGACCAGGAGTTCTCTAGGAGTCTTGAAAGTAGTTGTCTGATTCTTTCCCCTTCTCTGTTCCTCAGGTGAGGCTACTGGGTTTGTTGGTAAATGGCTGCTGTAGGCCATCTAGGAAAGATTTGCTTTCCTGTTTCAAATGTTTTCTTCCTCACATTTCCTGAAGCAATATAAGAAATATGTGAGGAACTTCAGTCAATAAGGGCAATGAGGAAAAGAGGAAGAAAAAGGGAATCCCCACACTGGCTGTGTGAGGTTCTTAGAATGGAAACTCTTGAGATTCTTTGAGTCTCTCTGGCTGACTGCTGCTCAAGTGAGAATACATTCCCAAACACTATCGCACAAAATGAATGCATGTGTGGGAAAGCATATGGATGTGTGGTGTGGACAGTGTGGCAGAGGAAGACAGACCAGCCACTCAAGGCTCCTTCCAGAATTCACGCTTAGGAATTCACGCTTAGGTCAACTCAAGTTCTCTATATTTCCTTGGAGGCCCAAATCCACTGTTCAGAAGTCCAGAACTGCTCTGCTTTGGCAATGAGGTGTGTGATAGCTCAGATTACACAAACATTTATAAACAATGTGTGTGTGTATGTGTGTGTGTGTGTGTGTGTGTGTGTGTGTGTGTGGGCGCGCGCGCGCGTGCGCGCGTGCGCGCATGCCCATGTGTTGACCCTTACAGATGGATCCCCCTTTTTGAAAACTCAAATGAGCAATCCATAGTTTCAACTACTATGTTGTCAGTAGCAAAAAGGAATCTGATGTGTTGCCATTAGGATAAATAAAAGAGTAAGTTGACACATCTGCCCCCGCACTTCACAACAGTTCTAGGTATGGAAAGCATTTATAGTACCTTTAGCTCTGTCTTGGATTCAGCGCATGATTCTGGGGTAAACACTGCCTGCTTACATTTGTAGAATCCATTTTCCTTGTGTCCCCGAATCACAAGTGCCTGGAGAGTGGAGAGTGGGACAGGAACAGGGCATATTCACCTCAGTGTTCTGGTACTTATTTGCAGTCAGACTGAACAAAATAAGAACTTTTCTTTTCTTTTCTTTTCTTTTCTTTTCTTTTCTTTTCTTTTCTTTCCTTTCCTTTTCTTTTCTTTTCCTTTCCTTTCCTTTCCTTTCCTTTCCTTTCCTTTTCTTTCCCTTCCTTTCATTTCCTTTCTCCCCTTTTTTCTTTCTTTTACTTCTTTGAGACCAGTTTCTCTGTGTATCCCTGGCTGTCCTGGAACTTGTTCTATAGACCAAGCTGGGTCTAGAACTCACAGATATCTGCCTGTCTCTGCCTCCCCAGCACTGGAATTAAAGGTAGGTGTTAAAAGAAGCACTTTTTATTAACAGTGAGTTGGAAATTTAAGTTTTCTTGCTGTTCTCAGAACATACTTGTAGAATGTCAACTTAGTGACTAAGGATTTAGGTCACATACACATTCAATAGCACAGTACTCTGTAAGTATGTTTATGTTTGATTAGGGCAAGCATAACACATGACAGTCCACGTAATTTGCTTTAGTACAATGCAAATTACCAGTGAGTTCACTGGAGAGTGTTCCCAGTTAAAACAATCTTCTTACTGAGTGTATATCTATTTTTCTCAGTGGGAACCAGATGATGCAGCCAGAGAGTTCTCAGCTCTTTTTCCTCCACTTGCCATCACAAAAATAAACCATGACTCAGCATTCCTCACTATGCACATATATTGCTATTTTCCTGCATTTGCACTCATGTGAATGACACTGTAGAGAAGGCTAACGGTTTGCAGGGTGTACTATGCAGAAGAAATCTCAGAGTCCTTGATGAGCAGCTGCCAATCTGTAAAATATATGCCTATAAACTGAGTAGCTAACATACTGATGCATGCTTTGGAGTTGTTGCTCTTGCCTGAGTTACTTAAGCTTTGCATCAGCCTTTGCTCTCAGCTTCACACAACCTAGAGCCACACAAAGGGATTGGCTGGGTCAGAGTGGCCTGTGGGCATCTCTTTCAAGGACTGTTTTGATTGTTAACTGATGTGGGAGGGCCCAGCCCAGTGTGGGAAGTACCATTCAGTTGGCAGATGCTCTTCAACTCTAAAGGAAGCTAACAAGCATACATCTATATAAACAAACCAGCAGGCAACATTTCTCTACGTTTTCTGCTGTATTTTCTTGGCTGTGAGTGAGTTCCCTGGTTGGAGGTACTGTTGCATGGAATAGCAAGAAGTCCTGTCCCCAGTTTCTGCTTGAGATCCTCCCCTTTCCTCAGTGATAAACTCTGACCTGGGAATGTAAGCTAAATAATCTCCTTTATCCCCTAAGTTGCTCTTGGCTGTGGTATCTGTCCTAGCATCAGAATAAAGCTAAATGGCATTATTACTTCTTTAAAATACTAAAAATATAACCAAGTGTATCATGTACATCTCTCATTGCTGGGACAAGACACCTGATAGAAGCAACTTAAAGAAGAAAGGATGTGTTCTGTCTCACAGTTTGGGATTGTAGACTCTCATGGCAGAGAAGGCTTGATGAAAGGAATGGAGTGGCTGGTCACATTTCATCTTCAGTTAGGAAGCAGAGAGTGATGAATGCTGGCATTCCACTTGCCCCCTCCTCTTGTTGTGTCTGGGACCCCAGCCCTTGGGTTGCTGCCCATACAGGGTGGATCGTCTTTCCTTCATTAAACTCTTTGGAACCTCTGCACAGACATGCCCAGAAGTGAGTCTCCTAGATGTTTTCAAACACAATCAGGTTGCTAATGATTATAAAGCGCCATACCTGGGATATGGGGTCAGAGAGGCTTCCTACTTCATTCTTGGTTACTCAGTAAGAGGCAGTGGTTGAAGTCCAGCCCAGGCCTGAATCCTGCCCAGGTAGCTGAAGAGAGGCTCTTCAGAAAATTAAGAGCCTGATTCCAAAGAGCATGGCGGTCAGAAGATTCTGTTTTAAGCACACCCACTCCATGGACTCCGTCAGGAGAGACCCTTCACTTCTCCCCGGGATGAAGACATGTCCCTCTGCTGTGCTTATAAATTATTTCCCTGACAGAATTGCTTTACACTTTTTCCAGGGATTCTCAGGGGACAGAGAATTCACCAAGGAATTGAATTTGTGGGGATAGTTATATTTTGTGTGAGAAAGTCAGTCATCAAGTGAGTCTAGTTTTTACTACAGTCCAGTGAAGAATGACTTTATCTGGAAAGAGTTCACTGAGGAGTAGGCTGTGGAGGATTCAGATGGTCAAAACAGGTCAGGATTAGTATTAAATTAACAAAAGCATAAAGACACTTGTTTGAATTTTGTGCCTATGATGTATGTGCATATTTGTATGTATTTATGTGTTTTGTATGTGAGCATGTGTGAGTTTGTGCCTGTGGAGGTCAGGGGTCAACCTTGGGATTTGGTGGTTTCTTTCCACCTTGTCTAAGATGGGATCATTTTCTTGTTCACTTCTGAGCTAGCCCGAAACCTCCTGGAGGTTTTGCTGTTTCTGCCTCCCATATGTTTGTCAGAGCACTGGTACTACAGGTATACATAACTGTCCCCAGATGAGCATGGCTTCTGGGTTTCAAACTTGTGTGTCACTTTGTCCAAGTGCCCATCTCCTAGCTCCTTTTATTTTATTTTAAAAATTGTATGCAAACTCACTTGGGTCAAACATGTTGTGTCTAGGTTTATTTTTCCAATCATGTAGCTATTGAGATTTCTGATTAGGGTGTAATATTTTGTATGGCCTGGAAATGACATCAGATGTTGATATTATATTCTCTCCCCCAGCACTCCGATCATCTGTTCATTTGCTTTTCTTTCACTAATAAGGTGACAGCAGATGGAATCAGTTTCTAGCTTTACAGAGAGAATTTAAAGCAAGACCAAGTAATTACAAGTGTACATATGAGCTCTCTCTCCCTCCCTATCTTCCCCCATCTCCCTCCCCTTCCCTCCCTCCCTCCCCCTCTCTAATTCACAGCATTCATAATCTTCATCCACCTGGCTTACATCCATCCACAGCTGCCCTATACTCTAGTGTACAACTGTATCATAAACATAACCACTCCTGACAGATGAAAATTTAGTTTATCCTATCTTAAATGTCCAACAACTAAACAAATAAGTATATTATGTAGATGTTCTAGTCTATCCTTAGGAAAAGTTTTCAGAACTTTAATTATAAGGCCAAGGGATGTTTGTACTTGCAGTCTGATAGCCAAGGGTATTCACTGGAATTGAGCTAATTTTCTCTGCATAAAGTATACGTGAAAATGTCACCTCAAGGCCTCATCAGTATAATAAACCATGACATTTGTGAAGTTTTGTTAATCTGATATGATAAAAATGTTTTCACAGTGCATTTTGAGTTTACTTCTTATTGTAAGTAGAATATTATCCATTTTAAGTCACTAGTGATTATTTTTGTATTATTTTCATCAGTATTTCATCGCCTGTTTTTTTTCTTTGTTTATTTCTGGGAGCTCATTACATATTGAGAAGTAGATTTTTTGCCTGGGGTCTAAGTTACAAATATTTTGCCTGTTTTGTTGTTTAAAGTTTGATTTTGCTTAAGGTAGTTTTCCTATAATAAGTTCTTCAAGTTGTATTTATTTGGATATATCAGCATTTTATCTATTACTCATTGGTTTTAAACTCACAATAGAAAACATCTTTTTTGCTCTGATATTATTTAATATTTTAAACTACCCTTTGAAATAAAGGAAAAGACAAGCTAGCTTCTAAAGCTTCAAGGCGTTTTTCTTTGATCAATGTTTTTGTGTAACTCTTTATTTTTGGTGTTCTTTGGTCTCCCTTTAAAAAGTTTTGTGTACCTCCTCTCTTTTCTTGCCAAAGCCTGCTATAGATTGCAAGGTGACCTTGAACTCAATATTCTCTTCCCTCTACTTTCTAAATGCTGGGATTCCAGGTGTGCACGAGAATGGCATAACTTTGTTTTTCTCCTTAATCAAAAGACACCGTTCATCATAGAAAATAAAAACAGGAAACCACTCACTAGCTAATAGTTCTGGTGTATGCACTTCTAGATCATTTGATTTATAAATGCTTCTGAAAATTAAAATTACTTTACACTGTACACACTAGTTTTTGTGTATGATGTGTGTTTATGGTATGTGTGTGTACCTTCTAGTAAGTGCTTACCATGACATGTATGAAGAGAACAGAGGATTTTAGTTGTCAAAATCTACCTTCCACCATGCTTAAGGTCTCTGCTGTGCTTGCCAG
This sequence comes from Rhabdomys pumilio, assembly GCA_030674055.1. Classification (NCBI taxonomy): domain Eukaryota; kingdom Metazoa; phylum Chordata; class Mammalia; order Rodentia; family Muridae; genus Rhabdomys; species Rhabdomys pumilio. The sequence continues at coordinate 1,011,804 of JANHMN010000030.1, read as the reverse complement.
GCTAGCTGGGCTGCAAGTTCCGAGGATTTCCCTGTCTTGACCTCCCATCTTGCTATAAAGACACTGGGTTCACAGATGTTCACTGTATTGTGCTGGCTTTTGTGTGAGTTCTGAGCATCTGGGGATTTGAACTTAGAATCTCACGCTTGCACAGCAAGTGTTTTGCCCACTCAACTGGGCCATCTCCCAGCTTTATACATACCATTTTTAAATGTGATCTTATTCCTTTGAACATGCATGGTGTGACAGGAGTCAAATGTATTTTTTCTAAATTTCACTAAATTGTCCTAACACAACATAAAATAATTATTACTTTAATTATGAAAAATTATAAGACATGGACATGATATGGAATGATCAAGTATTTCTGTCTTCTTAAGTATTTAAAGTGTTTTTGTTAACACATAATTATTGTACATATTTATACATATCATTTGTCGACTAGTTCATCCTATTGATATGTCATCTTACTGTACGTGTTATATATACGGGACTTTTGGTGAATTTTCTATTCACTTTCTTTGGTCTGAATGTTTATGTGTGTTCTGATCTTTCCCAGGCTGCATGCCTTACTCCTAACCATATTGAATATTTTGTCTTTAAGTGTTCTTGGGAAAGAGAAACAGCTTCAGTGAGTTGATTCTTTAACTCATCCAGTTAATGCTGTCATAAAAATGATTGATCTTAATTTTTCAATGTGGAGAAACTGAAAAAAACCCCACCAAACCCCTAAATTGAAAAAGTTTCTTAAATTCTCAGCCATAGCAACAGTGAACATCTACTGCGAGCTTGTCAGTATCGAGCTCAAGCATTTTGCATTTTGTCTCATTCAGAATGTACACTAAGTCCGTGTTCTTTATGGCTGTGCTCACTGGGGCCTGCTCACTGTTTGGAGAAAGTAGTTAAGATTCAGACCCAGGCCCTAGAGCTTCTCAGAAGAGATACAAGGCCTCCTTTGTCTCCTTTACCTCCTGAGAGACACTGGGAAGAGTTAAACCAATCTGGAGGCTGGTGTTTGTTTGTTTGTTTGTTTGTTTGTTTGGCTTCCTGGGGGCAGATATCTTTGCCACCTGCTCTTGAGTATAAGAGAGAGGGACCAAGAAGTTAGTTAGCCCAAGTAAGACTCACAGGTACTCATTCACCAGAAACAGTCCTCTCTCTATTCTCACCCCAAGTTTACAGATTTAGTTCTCAGATTTTGACTGGAGTCAAATTTAACCACTTGAAGCCTGGGCTGTTTTGGGATGCTGCTATTAAACGTGGGCCTGGAGGAAGCAGAGAGCCCAAAGGGAAGAACTAAAGGTACAATTTTGGTCTGAGGAGAAAGCTTAGTTGGCAAAGAACTTGCAATTACAAGCAGGGTGACCTGAGTTCGGTACAAAGCACCACATAACATGGTGGCATGCACCTGCACTGTCAATACTGGGGCGTGGTAACAGATGATCTCTGAAGCCCACTGTCCAACTCTAGCCCAGGCTAGTCGGTGACCTGTAGGTTCCCATGATAGATCCTGTCGCCCAAACAAATAAGACCAAACTAATCAACCAAAAAAGAAGAAGAAAATTCAAGGTGGATGGCACCTGCTTTGGACCTCTAGCCTGTGCGCATGCGCAGAGCGCTCACATGCTCTCCTATCCACAGAATATGCATATATGCCTAAACATGCACATCTTCACTCATCCTTACATACACACACCCGTACCCCCTCACCCAACGTAGAGAACTATACACCCAATGTAGAAAGCTATAGTTACAAGTCTTTCAAGTTAGTAGGAGAGCCCTGGAGATTTATTTCCTATCCAAATAACTTTCTTCAAGTTTCCAGGAGTGCACACAGCAGTTAGGATTAAATGAAAACGTCACTCCGTAAAACAGGCACAGAGCTCGATGGTACAGAGTCCTTCCTATAGGATGACGGATGCTCCTGCAGCCTCACTCCTCTTCCAAGTGCTCACTGTCTTTATTCATCTGTTTCTTACGCACCGTACGCACCCAACCCACGCTTGCCACAGCTAACCCTTGTCACAATTCACTTCATTTTTATCCCGTTTTCCTTTTATTAAAACAAACCACAAGAAGTAGGAAGAACAATAAACCAGTTAGATTAATTGCTCAGCCAAACAAATTAAGTTTTTGTGAATCAAAATAGATTAGGAAAATAAAATGGGAGTTAAAACTACTAAGTCCCAACATGGAGTTGGTTCTGCTGTAATGTTTTTCAGGAAGTGCCCAGCTAGCCCAGCTAATTGCTTTGCAGATGCCAGGAACAAACAGCTCAGGCTGAGCGTGTCTTCACAGGCAAAGCCACGTGGAGAATCTAGACCATATGATGGGAATTACATTTTTATGGTGGGTGTTATCAGAGTGAAAACAGGGTTTGGGAAATTCACAGGAGACGTGGGGGTGAGATGATAGAGGAAAGAGACGAGAGATGGTCCAGTGATTCTCAAAAACTGATAATTTTCAATTAGTGCAGTTTAAAAAAAATGCCCATGGCTAGAGATTTCTGTTTTATTGATCTGGTGTGAAGTGTGGGATTCCTATAATTTAAAAGGTCCTCCAGGTGATGTTTCTGTTTGGCCAAGGCTGGAATCCATCAGGATAGATGATAGACACATGAGCAACAGGGAATGAGGAGACAGTGTCCTAAGGGGACGCAGGCAGTAGGAGAGTAAGCCTCCAGGCTTCCATCGCTCAGAGATCATTGTGCAGCTTTAACAGCTAAGGATAAAGAGATTCTTCCTGCTGACTGTCACATGCTGCCAGGAGCCTTGCCATGGTCCTAGGCATCATCAATGTTCAGTTTGGTGCATGAAGAAAACAGCACTAACTAATGTGTTTGTGCAGATCCCACCTACTGCTTTTTCAGGAGTGGGCAGAGGATCATCTCCGCCTTAGTGTGCCAGTGTTCTCACAATTATCCATACTGTTTATGTGGTTGTGCTCTCGTCAGTGAGTGACTGGGGCAAAGGGCTCCCTGGGGAGGGGCCATGGGGTTGACAACATCTAGTAGAGAACTCTGAGCCATGGCAGGTTGCAGTCAGACTAGTTCTGAGATATGAGGTCTGACTGAGAGGTTGTGGGGGAGATTTTCCATCTGTGACCATAAGATCAATCACCCCTCAACCCACAGTCCGTTAGAAAGCTTCAAATACAACAACTGTAATTTATGACTTCACCAGTGAAATATTTATCTGGTAGGAAAGAGGCACTTGATAATTAGTATCTTAACTAGTTTGTGACGCAAATGACAAGCTATTTTGACTACTGACAATTCAGAAATGTGAAATATTTTATCAGTCCCTATAGGTAATATTCAGCAAAGATGGCATCCACTAATAATGCTTGGATCTGAGTCACGTTGGCTTACCAGGCCATTAACAGATTTCTCAGTTCCCCGTGGAGAAGATCATGGTTCTGTGGTCAGCATCCTCTTCCAAAAGACACTGCAGTTCATAACAGGAAGTGAGAAGAACTGTACCATATATTGGGATCGTTAGAAGCTAAAATTGTAAAAATGTAGCATTCTTTGGCTGAAATGAGGGACTGGACCTTGTTGTAAACAGAAACAGCAGCTTTAACCATGGTCACCCACTGGAGTCTTGTAAGGAGTTTTTGTAGGGTCCATACTGCATTCTAGATCAAATAGTTTAATACCTCTGTGGGTAGAGTCCAGGTATTAATAGTTTATGCAATTTCTCAAGGGACTCTAGCCAGCTGGAGAATGGCAAGCGTGGCTCTGACAGACTTCTCCTTTTCCTACATTCCCCCTACCTTGCTAAAAATCATCAGATTACATCCATACAGCTAGCCCCCAAGTCCATTCCCTTATTTGTCTGATCCCTCCTTATGAGCCTACCTCAGCCTCAGAGGTCCAGCTATCAAATTATTGAAGTTCAGCGATCAACCCTTCTCCCTTTTGCTAACATATTTTGTTTCTTATTCCCTGCCCTCTGCCCCTCTGGGGCAAATAAATATCCTTTTTCCTGAGAACTTGGTCTTGGGGATCCTGAGCTGATGCTGTTCTTTTCAGAATGTATACCAACAAGAGCAATTTATGAAGATTTGGTGAGTCAATGCTTTCTTGACGAAGTGTTATACAAACTTTTAAAGGCAACTCCTTTTAGGTGTGTTTACCACCGCTGCAGAACAGACTCAAAGCTGAATCTGTATGGAAAAAAACCTGAACAGAAGAAGTAAATAGAAAATTCAAACCTTTGGCTACATGGAACTGATGTTAAAAATGAAGCGGCAAAAACTTAAGCTATATAAAACTGAGGAAAAGCCACCGAATCTTACAAGATTAGATACATCCCTAAGGAGACACCAACTCAGATCCAAGTGCCAGGTACAGGTCAATAGTCTTTGGCACAAGAGTGCCAGCTGGTAAAGGAAACTTCAGAAGCTGGGCCTGCAGGGACACCTTGTAATAAGATCTGCAGCATGTGGAAACAGGGTGTGCCAGAGCCTGTCCTGTCACTCCTGGGTGGGAAGTGGGGCCTGGGTGATTGGAAGAGAAGAAGTGAGTTTTATTTTTATACTGAAAGAATAGTTTTTACGAGAAAGAAAAAAAAAAGAGAAAATTCACCAGAGCCACTATTTTGTAAACATGAGACATAATGAGCTCTGGAAATGGAAGCTGAGACTAAAATAAAAATTTTAGAGAGGGGGCTTTCAGTTGTATTTGTTTTCTACTGTTTTTATTTTGGAACAACCAGATTACTCCAGGGAGGGAATCGAATATTCTACTGCAAAGTAATCTAACTACTGTTTCCAAGAAATTTCAAAGAGCAAAATCCAAAAATGCTATTTTTAGCTTTTGTTTTCCTGTCTTGGAACAAAATTTGGGTTGCCTTTAATCATTTATGTATTATTCAAAAACATTAGTTACTATAGTAAAGCTCGAAGAACAGACCCCCATCAAACCCACGAGGAAGTTTTATTTTGCTTTTCTTCTTTTTAAAAACAACAACAACAAAGAAAGGTCTGGTAGAACCTAGCTATTGGAGGATGAATGGGGATCTTGTCAGCATTTTGGCATGAAGCTTTATGATGGCGGCCGTTCATCTCACCCTTCATACCAAGCTTTATCCACTCAGTTTAAGAAGGAAAATGTCACTAAAACCACACCAACAAAAAGTGACTAGCCAGCAAGGAAACCTTCTGATATTTTTTAAACCTAAGGGAAATTTCTCAGAAAGAGAATTCTTTCCTTAGATACTTTCTCTCCAGTAGAATCAGTTTTAGTTTTCTAGAGTACACTCAATGAAAATGGAACAAATGAGGACTGTTGAGAGATGTATTAAAGTATAATCACCCCTTATAGTTATTCCAGAACAGTTGGCTGAGTTGTCTTTAATAACAAAACATACTCACTCATGTCACTTTATGTGTGTGATCCCAAGCCTCCTTTTGGCTGTGCTAAGCGTAGCCCTGCTCAGCTAAGAAGCTACTCATGACTCTAAGTTGGTTCATTGCTTGAGGATTTAAAGTTGGGTGTTGCCAGCTTTTTCTCCTGCCACATAACATATCTGATATATTTGGACATTCAAACTTTATTGGTGTTGTTTGTTCCTGAGTTATTTGCCATCCCCTTGGAAAGAAGATGCGTGGTCTAGGAAATGGCACTTTATCAAAGCATTCAATATGCACTTATTCAGTACCATATGTCCTTACTCTCTTACCTTTTCTGGACCCTTTACCTACAGCGTATATTTTCTCAGAAAATGAAAGCCTGGCTTTAACATTGGTTTTCCTAAGTAAAAATTATGTAAGGTACAAGTATACTTCTAAGGTGCTATGATATGCCCTAATATTTTTTTCATTCAGTGTTTTAGGTTATCTGGGCAAGGCCTTTCTTGAACAGAGTTAAACAAGAGTTAACATTCAAATGTCCAATTATCAAGTTAGTTATTAAATTATCCTTATTTAGGAACTAAAGCCTCACTCTTTCCCTGAAACTATGTAAACTCATAAAGATTACAGATTTCTCAAGAACTCTGGTTCTGTCAAAAGCTGTGTGTCATTTATGAATGGCAGGTAAGCGGTTGTCTGAGAGCTTTGTTTTGCTATCATTCATATAATAATTTAAAGAATTTTTTCAACTTCTCAAAACACACTGTCCCACTGTCCCAGAAAACCAGGTAGGATGCCCATAGACCTTCTCCTGTCTCTCTGATCCCAGACCCAATCCTGCAATCCTGTCCCTAGTGCTGTAACAGAACACCAGCTGCAGCCTTCCCTCCCCACTGTCCACATCTCCTATGGATTCCACAGACCATCACTGCCTAACCTCCTCCCCCACTCATTGCTGTTTTCCAGATCCCAACTAGCAGGCATCTTCTGCTAATAAAAGGGCCACTTCTCCCAAGGCAACAGTAGGCTGAGGGCAGACCCACACCTCTCCGACTGCTGCTGAGATCTAGTCCTCACATCCTCACTTTTATAATTGGAAACCTGTTGTTGTCGTCTTCCTTTCCTCTCTGACTTCATACCCAACAGATCATACAGACCTTCTTCTCCAACCTCGTCTCCCCAACTCATTCCACTGTCCCAGCCTCCAACACCAGTAGGCATTCCCTGTGAACACACCAGCTGAACAGGTCAGGAAAACAAGCAACAGCATACTCTCTGAAAATCTAGAGAGGAAACAAACCAAGGAACAGAACACACACCCAACAAAGACAAGCCCAGAAACCAGTTCCCAGACCCCAAACCCAGATGCTTAGATACTAACATAAAAATGCAATCAACAGCAGCCATGTTTCCACTGGAGGCCTGCTGTACTGCCAAAGCCGGCCCTGAGTGTTCCAACACAGCTGAAGCACAATAAAGAGAAACCATCTATGTGAAGACGACAAGGATCCTTAAAGAGGAAATGAATAAATCCCTTAAAGAAATCTAAGAACACAAAAACAGTGGAAAGGAGGGAATAAGCTGTTCAAGTCCTGAAAACAGAAAGAGGAACAATAAAGAAAACGCAAAATGAGGAAGTTCTGGAAGTAAAAATTTCAGGAATGTAAACAAGAACTACAGAGGCAAGCTTCACCAACAGAATACAAAAAAAAAAAAAAAAAAAAAAAAAGGAAGAAAGAATCAGAAAGAATCTCAGGCACTCAGGCATAGAAGATATGATAGAAAAAATTGATACATTGGCCAAAAATACTAAATCTAAAAAGCTCCTAACACAAAACATTCAGGAAGTATTGGACACCATGAAAAAAACCAAACCTAAGAATAGTAGAAGAATAACAAAGAAGAAACCCAGATCAAAGGACCAGAAAGTATTTTCAACAAGATATAGAAAAAAAAAATTCCTAACTTCAAGAAGGGCATGGCTATGATGGTACAAGAAGCTCACAGAACACTAAGTAGATTGGGCCAGAAAAGAAAATCTTCTCACCACATAATAATAAAACACTAAACATACAGAACAAAGAAAATATTAAAGGCTGCAAGGGAAAATGGCCAAGTAATATATGAAGGCACACATATTAGAATTATACCTGACTTCTCAATGAAGACTTTAAAAGCCAGAAGGGATTGAGCAGATATCTTGCAGACTCTAAGAGACCACAGTTGTTAGCTTAGACTAGCATGCAAACCAAACTTTCAGTCACATAAAGACTCAACAAAGAAAGAATTACAGACCAATTTTCCTTATAAACATAGATTTAAAAAATACTCAACAAAATACTTGCATAACAAATATAAGAACACATCAAAAAGATCATTCACAATGATTAAGTAAGTTTCACACCAGAGATGCAGGGATGATACAATATATGAAAATGAGTAAATGTAATCCACCATATAAACAAACTGAAACACAAAAACCATGTGATCGTCTCATTAGATGTAGAAAAGGCCTTTGACAAGATCTAACACCGGTTTATAATACAAGGCCTGGAGAGTTAGGGATACGAATGATATACCTAAACATAATATAGAAAATTTACAGAAGTCTACAGTCAACATCAAATTAAATGGAAAGAAAATCAAAGCAATTTCCACTAAACTGAGGAACGAGACAATGCTGTTCACTCTCTCCATATCTTTTCAATATAGTACTTTAAGTTTTATCTAGAGCATTAAGACAAATGAGACTAACAGAATGCAAATTGGAAAGAAAGAAGTCAAAGTATTGTTACTTGCAGATGATAAGCTAATATACATAAGAGACCAGGGAACTCCGACTGCTGATAAAAACTTTCAGCTAATTGGCTGAATACAAGATTAACAACAACAATAAAAATCAGTAGCCCTCCTACATACAAATGACAAATGGACTGAGAAAGAAGTCAGGGATGCAATACTTTTCACAAAAGCTCAAGTAATATAAAATATTTTGGGTAAACTAACCAAGCAAGTGAAAGACATCTGCTGGGAGACATATCACTAAGTTCTGTGTTAAATATTTAACTAGTGCTTAGGATTGACCTTTGTGCTCAGTGATGGGGGGCATTTGATAATGAGAAATTGAGTAATACTCAGCTAACCACACTAGCAGCCTTGGTGAGGGCTGAAAAGATTCCCACATTATCTCTGCACTACCAGTGTCATTATTAGCATCTTCCTTTGTACTATTGGAAAACTTTCTTATTCTGAGCTATTCTTATTCTAATGCATTGCTGAAGCCAACTGGTCTCTTTCATAGGAGTCATAGTTTTCACAGATACTCTCCCTTCTTAATTTGACATCTAACTGGAACACCCCATTTAAAAGGGTTATCTGTAAAGAAAAGCAAAATCACATCATGCTTTATAGAAAACATTTATAAAATAGCTGTTTTTCAATTTTTAAATAACCAGGTTATTTTATATTAAAATTTGTCTGCATTTGAAATACTATGTAATAGTATTTAGGCTAAATTTTATAGAATAGTTTAAAATGGCCCATCAATGCTTCCCCTTTAGCTGCAGTTCCAGTGTCTGTATCCTAAGGGCACATTAGGATGGTGGTATTAATAAAGATTCTTTGCTATACAATTGTATGGTGGAAATTAATTATTTGAATATAATTATTTTTTAGAGATGGCACCAATATCTCGATCCATGTTGAGAGAAATTTGTTTCTGGTTCACTGAAGATAGCAAGTCTAAATATAAGCTGATTTTGGAGGTCTCTTCTTAAAGAGATATGGGCTCACAGGTGACAAAGGTTTTAGAGAATACAGTAAGTGAGAAGGATGAGCCCTTTCTCTTTGCAGAAGCGTTAAGATAATCAAAGCTATCTTGGTCTACTCAACGAACCCCAAAAATGACCAGGAAAGATGGGCACTCAAAGGTACGTTCCATCTTGTTAAAAAGTTATTTCTATCTCCTGAAACCATCTGCAATTTCTTTCAAGAATGGTTGAGGTTGAGAAGTTCTTGGTTTGACTCTCACCAATGGATCTTGTTAGCCTCTTTAGGAGTCACATCAAATCGTGAGCTCATTGTTTGCTAACAGCAAACTAACGGCCATCCCTTCCACTCATCCAATTTATAAAATGATCAAAGCAATCTTCCTCTGCCCTTAGCACAGAGGATGATCTGTAGTCTTAATGAAGATAATTCTGCTAGTTAAGACCACTGATTCTCAGTCTCTTACCAAAGACTAAATAGAATTTCTGAAAGTGACATGGTTGTGTTAATAAGACATGTTGAGTAGTTTAAAAGCACATTCAGTGTGATATTGAGGATATTGATAAAAATTCATTATGATATTGAGAGAGGATACTAATTAGCTTGGGAAATGACAAGCATGGTGTCTCACCAACTATAAATTCATACTTTTTTGCTTGCTCAGAAAATTTTAGCTTGTCATTTTTAAGCACTTTTCCTTTGTTGACTAGTATGATGGTAAATTCATTCATACAGATATGTCTGTCTGTCTATCTATCTATCTATCTATCTATCTATCTATCTATCTATCTATCTATTCAATATTTATATATTTTATAATGCAGAGGCATTGAAAGAGAGGAGACACTCCCTTGTTAATAACTAGTTCAGGCAGCCAACGGCATATTTACAGAAAATCTGCCAGCACGGCACAGAACTACATGCAATTCAACAAGTCAAAGCTTTTTCCTCTCCAACAAGACCTGCGTCATCCTTCTGGGAGATGGGGAAGGAGCTTTTCCTTGAATATTTACATCGTTCAAGAAGTCATGGATGGCTTCAGGAGAAATTTGGAAAGTACTTTTGGACAGGATGGATATATTTAGCTGGTTACTATTTAGCTAATCTTTCATCCTTCCTTCGCTTCTTCTCTTTCCTCCCTTCCCCTCTCCTCAGTGCTGCAGAGTGAGTTTAAGGCCTTTTGCATTCTGGTTCATTGCTCTGCCACTGAAAGGTCCCCTCTTTAAGTTACCTGTGTACAAAGGGGATTCAGAGGTAGAGGATAGAGATAGCTCTTACCCACACTCTTCCTCATCAACCTGTACAATTTATTTTATTGTTGCCAGACTTTGTAAGCTGTCAGTTCTAGCTATACTTTTGAAGGCTGTTGTACACTTAGTCTCATAATGAGGTTGAAACACTCACCGGTTTCCTCTTCTGGTGCTTCCAGCTTCTTAGCTAAGCAGCTGCCAGTTTCCCTGGCTGTCTAGTTTGCCTATGGCCATTATGCAATTTACAGCCTCTGTGGTCACATGAATCAATCTACTAACCTCCTCATATGTGTGTGGGAACTCTACTGTGATATTAAACATAACATATGAATTTAAATGCTTGTAATCTCCTTTACACAACTGCTAAGACTCTGCCAGGAAGTCACTAATGCCACCAAAGCAGGTGTTTGGTCTTTTATTTCTCCTGTATTTCTTCCTTGAGCTACCTGATTCTTTGCTCATTGGAGGCTTTTTGCTGAATTGGAGTTAACTGCTGTAGGAGAAGTATAATGCAAAAAGAAGCATCATATTCTTGCATCATATGCAACATTAAAATACACGTAGTTCACTTGAAAAGTTTTCTAAGGTAGAAAGGTGTCCAGTGGAGAATCAACACTACATTAAACAGAGGAGTCAGCTAAACACAGAAGCATAGGCATCATTTTAAAAGGCCAGTGTATTTAATCCCAGCACTTGGGAGGCAGAGGCAGGCGGATTTCTGAGTTCGAGATCAGCCTGGTCTACAGAATGAGTTCCAGGATAGCCCAGGCCACACAGAGAAACCCTGTCTCAAAAACCAAAAACCAAAAACAACCAAAAACCAAAAACCAAAAACCAAAAACCAAAAACCAAAAACCA
>JANHMN010000030.1:971710-1000563 GCA_030674055.1 Rhabdomys pumilio | reverse complement strand
CCAAAAACCAAAAACCAAAAACCAAAAACCAAAAACCAAAAACCAAACCAAACCAAACCAAAACAAAAAGGCAGTGTACCTGAAAGACACCGGCCATGGAAATTACTATAAATAGAATTTTAAAGAGTTTCTCAACACTTTTATGCATCAGGTCTGAGTTGTGAGTAATGAGCTGGAATACAGCCATTCTGTTAGCACTGAAGTCAGTCCTGGTGATACACTGCTCTGTAGAGTTGGATATATACAATGACAGATAACAGAAGGCTTGCTGAAGAGCTTCCAAGTAGAGATGGGCAGGGCAGGCAGGACAGATGTGATGAAGATATCTTGAAAAAGATGAGTTGCTAACAGCCTTGTAAGTACTGGAAGGTGAACAACACTGGCTTGTTGCCATCAGAAGCAAATTAAATGATTTTGAACTATGGAAATTCTTCAATTATAAAAAGCAATGCAAGGACAGATGGCTTCTGATCTGCATGCACCACAGATCTCAGTGATGTCAGCAATGACCTTTGATGACAAAGGATGGAGTGAGAGGGGCCCCTCTGACAGGAAGTAAGGAACTCTGATACCCTATAAAAGATGGCTTTTCCAGTTATTAGCTGGTGACGTGGATAAGCTATTTTTGGCTACATAAACAGTTGTACTATATTTACACAAAAGAAATAAAAGGAATAACTCCCAAACAAGATGTATTTGACAAAAAGCAAGGTAATATTTTAAAGCAACATTTCAGACATTTGGTGAAATGACAATTTTAGAATATCTTAAGTTAATGTTTGCTGTAAGTACTGTTGGAGACAGCCATAAATCCCTTAGATTTGAGAAGCCTGCTTTGCATTCAAGATCAGAAAACTACCATGTAAGGAATAGCTTCTAAAATGTGTGACCTAAATGGCCAAAGATGTCATCATTAATCAATGTGGATAGAATTGGGGTCCATATTTAATATCTACAAAAACAGAACTAACCTTTAGCTAAAGCTACACTGGAAAATCTTGTAAAAACTTGGAAAACCCCAAATTTATCACAGCAAATCTCAGTATTAGGGCTGTATCTTTCTGTCTCCCTTTCATATAATATTGCTACTTACTTACAGTGCTGAGCAAACAATGCTACTTCTTGCAAATAATCAACAATTCTGCACATACAGTGAGCTTCTTGACAATTGTACCTGAGACTGATTTATTAACCACATTTAGTATTCCAGTGACAGAGTCTCCAAGCAAATGTTATTTATGTCATCACTGGCAAGTCCCCAAGACATACTTGATAAATACCCTTGTTATATCATCAGATACAAAATTATTGAGCATTTGATTTTCTTTCACTTGTCCAATTCTACAACTTGATTTTCTAGTGTCTGAGGATTATGAATGCTAGGGCTGTGCTTTTTTGATTCTTGGTGCTTTATCTTAGATGAGCATGCCAGTGATTTAGAAAAAAGCTTTGTCTTGTGGTTTGATTGGCAATATAACTTACACATACCATTATTATGAGCCCCACCTCTCTCTCTCTCTCACACACACACACAACCTCCAGCACTTATGTAAAACAGAAATGGGCCACATAAACCTGATTTCCAGAGTGTGATAACGGTGGTCAATGTCATACACCTCAGATTTGTCCTTCCCTCTCCCTGTTTTCTAAGCTCTTCCATGTGAGGCATTCGAGAGTTATCCAGAGTATCTTCCATGACCTTAGAAACATGTTCCACACCACTGTCCAAATGAAAGAACTCTTAATTTATTACTTTTAGTGGACTATTCACAGCTAGCTTTGGCCACTCAAGGTTACTATGATTTCTCCCAAAGACCCCCCCATTCATCCTACCCTTTTTTTGCACCCTTCCTCCCTATCTCCACAAAAAGGTAACTGAAGTTTCTTTTTAAAACATTTATTCTGAGACTGAAGGAAAGGTCATCCAGTGATAGTCCCAACTTCGGATCCATCCCATGGGTGGGTACCAAAACCTGACATTATTACTGATACCATGTTGTGCATGCAGATAGGAGTCTAGCATGGCTGTCACCTGAGAGACTGAGGTTGGGACCCCTATGAAAGAATTAAGAAAAGAACTGAAGGAGCTGAAGAGGATGGTAATTCTTTAGGAAAATCAACAGTGTCAACTAACCTGGGCCCCTGGGAGCTTCCAAAGACTAAGATACCAACCAAAGAGCATACACGGGCTGGTTCATAGTCTCTGGCACATATGTAGCAGAGGACTGCCTTGTCTGGCCTCAGTGGGAGAGGATGTGCCTAATCCTGTAGATACTTGATGCCCCAGGAGAGAGAGATGCTGGGAGTGGTAAGATGGGATGGGAAGGTAATGAGATAGGTGGGTGGGGAGCATCCTCTCAGAGGGAATTGGGAAAAGGGATGAGGTAAAGAACTCTGGGAGGGAAGTCTAGGAAGGGTGACAACATTTGGAATGTAAATAAATAAAATAACATAAATTTTTTTAAAAAAAGAAAAAAATTAAGCTCCCTCCCAAAGTTTATTCTGTAAGAAGTCCTGTCTGGTAGTGTGATGACAGGTAAAATTTAGAAAGTTAGAGTTCTAATAACCGCTCAGGGCAGAACCAGCATGGTGTTTAAGGACTTGTCCTTGGTGCTGAATTCTTCCCGGTTCTCGTGCAGATGACCCTTGAGTACACATTATGAAAGTATGGAATTTTCATGGCAACTTGACAACATTCTGTGAATTAGAGTTCATGGGAGTTCTAACTTTGAATTCTGACTAAATTTTGGGGGCAATTGTTCAAACAAGAGTGCATGAAACTAATAGTAAGAAATTCACATCTTTTCTGGGGCTTCTTCCCCTATGTCTTTCAAACCCTTTAGAATAAAAATAACAAACAAGAAAGTTCAATCTGTTTAAAAGATTAGCAGACAATTTCAATGATCATGGGATGGCATCAACTTCAAGTGTTCAATATATGAATGGATGAAGTAATTGTCCTATACACATACAATAGCTTTAAAAATGGTAATTCTCATTTTCAATAGCATAGAAAAACCTAGATATCATATTAAACAGATAGGCTGAGGACATACGGTTCTGTCTTTCTGTTCATTCCTTCCTTAGCCTGATATGCTGTACCCTTTGAATGCAAGAGAAAATTAACATTTCTTTCCTAAACCTGCTTCTCACCATGCATTTAGTTACAACAGTGATAAAACAGTGGAGTGGTTATAGTAAACAACAATACTCCATGTTTATTGCATTACTTATATATGGTATCTAAGGAAGATTATTTCATAGAATCAAGGAGAGAACATTGGTTGTTGGGGACTGATGGGCTGTGGGCTGGGGAGATTTGCTCAAAAGGTATAAAATCTTAATTAGAAATGAACAGTAAATTCAAGAAATTGTTCTATAATATGATTACTGTAACGATGGATTTGCTTTTCATTTTCGATTGGCTTATGGACTCCATAGGGATTTGTGAAGCACACATTTGGGTGTGGCCATGAGACTGACTAAAGTTACTTACGTGTGGATATTCACCCTGAATGTGGGTTGGTGGGCATTCTGGACTGACTATAAAGGGGAAAAAAAGTCAGGTGAACTCCAGCATTCTTCTTTCCCTACTTCTAATCAATCCACTGAGGAGTGATCAAGAAGCTTCCCACCACTGCAATGAGGAGCTGTTTCTGCCACCCTGTCTTGCTTGATCTGATGAATTGTGCCCTCTGAATCACAAGTTAAGAAAACCTTTCTTCCTAAACTGCTTCTTGTGAAGTGTTGGGTTATAGCATTGAGAAAAGTAACACAGTGATTGTATAGTTAATAGCAACATATTGTTTACTTTGAAATTTCTAAGAGATTTTCTCATCATATAATAAGCAAGTAAGGTAATGACTATTAATAGGTTAACACCAGTTAACCATCAACAACATATCAGAACAATATGTTGTATTTACCCAACATTGATGATCCTCATGTGTCAACGAAGAGAAAAGGAAGAGCAGGTGATTGTGTTGGATCTCAAGATATATAGCATACATGTACAGGGATAGCATTGCCTTCCAAACTGATAGATAGATAGAGATAGAGAGATAGAGAGATAGAGATAGAGATAGAGATAGAGATAGAGATAGAGATAGATAGATAGATAGAGAGAGAGAGAGAGAGAGAGAGAGAGAGAGAAAGAGAGAGAGAGTTCTACAAGGCTTCTGTGAATAAGCCTGGTCATTAAAATTCTGCCCAATATTACAGTGTCTGTAACAAGTATTTTCAAACTATGTTGGCCCATAATCCACGATTGTCTATCTGTATTATCAATTAACTAACTTTGTTTGCTATGAAGAGGGTCAAAGGAAAGACTGGGCAGAATGTAAATATCAAGATTCTATGTGAGACAAAGACAACAGAAACAGACAAACCAGAGGAAACCTGCATGTTTGGAAATCTCAATTTAGAAAACTAAATGTATAGAGAACAAAGCTGAAACCTAAACAGCTGGGCTCAGTGGCAGGAGGATGGATGCTCAAGGCCCTGGCCTTAAGTGTCTTTTGGGATGATAATGAGTTTTACCACCCTCTCTGGTAAGATAGTGTAAGAATCAGCCTCTTATATGTGAAATGTTAAGCCCTGCAGCTAGCACGAATTTCCATTAAAAGAAAAAAATTGCACAGGCTCAGGGATGTTTCTTCCATTCTTATTTGTGTGGCTGGGGGGACTACAGTGCACTTGGCTGCTTGTCCATCCTGGATACATGTCCACTGGAACCATGGAGCCTAGTAAGCTTTGCCAGGTGAATTGGCTGTGGCAGGGCAATGGGAGGGAAGATGACAGTGGCTGGCTGGAGAGTTGTTCTAAAGAATTTCATGATGTGAGTGCCATGTGAATGTTTAAAACTGTGCCCTTTTTGTATGATAACCTTGATTACATTTAGTTAGTAAAGTTATAGTCATTGAATAGAAGAATCTGAGAATTGGCAAAAATGTGTTCTTAAGCTTCCAAGTTGACCTTTTGGTGACAGCAGAGTATTTGTGATTTGTAGATGGAAGACAACAAGTGAGACAAAAAGATGAATTAGGTCTATGAAGGGTCATCAAAAATGACTGGTTAAGTCACAAAGACTGAGACTGAAAGATTTAATACAGTCTTATCCTTTCTTTACGGCTAAAATACAAAGGTACAAAATTAAGTGGGGGAGTATGGAAAACAGATGCTAGAAAATGCCAAGCATTAATTTCTCTTTCTGCAGCTCTTTGCTGTTGGTCTTGTGCCCATGACTGGGGGATCTTTGTCTCCAACTCTGTGGAACTGAGCCACACAGTACTTTAGTCATGGAACAAAGAGGTAATGTTTGTTGTTCTGACTGTCTGTATTTTGTGATAGGAAGCCCTCAAGAGCCAGATGTAATTACAGCCATTATTTTTGGATGAATGTCATAATTAATTCAGACTAAAGGGGTACCTTCTTTTTATGTTTTGTTTCACAAAGAAAGGTGAGATATTCAATGTAATTATTGTCTTTTTAATAAATGCATGGCCCTTACAGCCTTCCAGGTAGAGACTTACTGTAATAGCAGCATTAGTAAAGAGCTCTTTTGAATTTATATGATTTTCAGTGATGTTTTTACACAGTAGACTGTGAAGGACCCTCCCTTCACAGGTAACCTATTGGCTTTACAATCTTTAAGGAGATGAAGACCACAGTGCTGATTGTATCGTAAGTCACTTCATTAATATCCAGAAAACCAGAAGGTTCATTTTAAAATGTGAACCAAGACATTTTCCTCCTTTTGCCATTTAATACATTCTTTGGAAATAAATAGGTCTCATACATAGCAAACTGAAGATATAACCCAGATTTTCCAATAGGCAAAGAAAGACATGATAACCCTCCATCAATGTTGCTTTGTCACTTTCTCTGTTACCTTTACGTTTTAGTTAAAGGCATATCATTTGGTAGTTCCTCTAAGAAAATTATCCTTACTCTGGGTGGTGAATTGAATGGGACCAGCCTCCACCGACTCATCTTGTTTGAATTCTTAGCCCACAGGGAGTGACACTATTAGGAGGTGTGGCCTTGTTGGGGTAAGTGCAACCTTGTTGGAGGATGTGTGTCACTGTGGGGGCAGGGTTTGAGGTTCCCAGTGCTCAAGCTATGCCTAGCATGGCACACAGTCTTTTTCTGTTGCCTGAAGATCAAGATAAAGAACTTTCAGCTCCTCCAGCACCATGTCTGCCTGGACACTCCTATGCTTCCTCCATGACAAGATAATGGGTTAGACCTGTGAAACTGTAAGCCAGCTCAATTAAATGTTTTCTTTTATAACAGTTGCCTTTGTCATGGTGCCTTTTCACAGCAATGGAAACTCTAACTAAGATGCTCTGTCTCACATCTACCCATCTGTCATTTTCTTTCTTTAAGATAAGGACTTCTTTGTCTCTTCTATGGTCACCATATAGAAGTAGAGCTGCTGTTTCTAAAGATTGGGGATGAGGAAGCCCAGCCACTGGCCTTGTTCTCAATCCCATCTCTGTGTCCCAACCAGAAAGGGAGCTGAATATCTCCATGTATCCTAGGAGACACTGGAGCTCAGGAAGAAAAACTAGTTGTCTGGAGATACAGTGACTTGTCACTGACTGACAAATTATTTTAGTGGCTGAAATTTTGTAGAAGTTTCCTAATTTGTCACATATCTTTCTCTATTCATAAAGCACAGAAATTAATTGGAAAAGGTCTTTTATTTTCACTAGTTGGGCATGGTATATTTGAGTTGAACTTTAAATATATAAAGAACATTTAAACTTTAATAGTAAAACCACTCATTAAAAAACTGGGCAAAGGACTTGAACAGGCATTGTACTTTCAGTGCTCAGAGGGTGGGCCCTGCCTCCCATCTGGGCTGTGCTGAAGATATAGCCCTGGTGGTCTGGGATCAGAAGAATTGGCAGTCTTATCCGCTCAGCTAACAACCAGACTAAGATGCAGGGTTCTGAGTTGGCCCACCACATCTACCCCATCTCTGAGATGCTGAGTCACATGAAAGGGCTGGTCCTATAGTACCAAAGCTACAGTATCTCCACGACACGGGGCAACAATAGGATATCTGAGAGGAGCCCCATGAGGATACAGTACTGATGGGGTAGTGGAAGCCGGAAACCTCTACTCACTGCAGTGAACATTCCCAAGTAAAGATGTTTGGCAGAAGTACGCACTGGGAGACCCGCCGCGACACACTACAGCTTACACTGGGAGACCCGCCGCGACACACTACAGCTTACACTGGGAGACCCGCCGCGACACACTACAGCTTACACTGGGAGATGGCTTAATTTTCATTTTTTAATTTTTAATCTTTTATTTTTGAATTTTTCAGTTTTTTTTTTTTTTTTGAGAGGAAGTTTCCAAGGGCAGAGAATAGATATGGAGGGATGTTGAGATGAGTGAGATCAGGATGTATGATATAAAATTCACAAAGAATCAATAAAAAGTTAAAAAAAAGGGAGAATATATACTGAATAAAGTAAGCTAGTCACTACATGCTACTTATAACATGATTCTGTTTATATAAAAAGTCCAGAACAGCAAAACCTATTAAGACAGAAAAATTAATAGTTGCCTAGGGCTGTAGTGTTGGGGGAGGAAGGGAAAGGAAGGAGCCATTGATAGACATGACTATTTTTTTGAAGAATGTGATGAAAATATTCCAAGTGAAAAACAATTATGATAGATTCTACAACCTTTGAATATATTAAAAACACGAGGTGACATGTTTTAGATGGGTAAATAATATATACATTATATATATAAATTATAAAAATATAATTCATGGTGTGTGAATTATATTCCAGAAAATAAAAAGAACAGATTTGGGATACTGACGCAGCCAACACAAATGCGAGTCTACTGTGTGTGCTGACACTTACATGGCGGCACACTAGAGTCAGCACAAAGAAAATTTAATTACCAACATGAAGCTCTAGCTTTGGAAGTGGGGAGAGTATTTTTTTTTGCTGGGGAGATGATGTTCTCTGCCAGAACTACTAAAAAGCCAGAAGGTGGAGCAATGCAAGACCTACTTTTTATTTCTTCATGACCTTGAGATCAAAGCTGTTATAAAACTAGGGTTTTGTTTTTATCTGCAAAGGGGTAATTTCTTCCTGCCTTCTTCCCCTTAACAATTATGTGGTAAAATAAAAGGACTGAAGTTGGAATGTGCACATTGCCAATCCTTTCCTAGTTCCAGGTACAACTAAAGGCTGTTACAACCCCCTTGCAAGACAGAACATAATTTCTTAGCATGTCATTACCACCACAGATGGCAATATGATGAAGGGATCTGTCAGCTCCTTGGAGGGAAAAGTACCAACTTTAGGTTCCAACTTTTTTGGAAGCTGTGGTAGAAATGGTGTGCTCCTCCTCCTGCCAGGCACACTCCTTAGTCACCATTATGGGCTATTCCAGTAGTAGTCACTTCTTTTAGTAAGTCCACTGTGGTGGGCGGTAACTCAGTATGCAAAGTACTATCTCTGGGAGATCACATATTAGCTTCATGCCTTTAGAAAAGGGCATGATGGAACAGCCTGGCAGGCTGTATCTGAGGTGGCAAACACTTTCAGCAAAACTTCACTCAGAGTTTTAGTTAAGTGATTCTGCTAACTTGTTAAAGTGAAACTCCAATGTCATTAGACCCCAAGAGTTACACAATTCCCTCTCAGGATAAGGTCTCATTAAATTTTGGGTTGGTAGAAGGGGACTAAGGAAACTGAGGACAGAGAGTGAAAACTGGAGACACATGGGATTGGTCCAGGAGTGAGAAAGTGAAGGAAGTTTTCAGAAGCCAGGTCCTCCTTGTGACCCATAGGTTGCCTGAGACTCTAAAAGAGCAGTGAGATAAAATTTTATATTATCTACTTTTCTTATCACCATGGCAAAATACCTAATGTGAAATAATGTAAGAGAAGAAAGACTTGTTCTGGATCATGGCTTCAAAAGACACAGCAGAGAGGGCACACTGTAGGTGGCTCTGTGGAGGTGGGGACAAACTTAGCTTTCAGACATCTCAGTGAAACAGAAAGCAGAGGATTCTTCGGCTTATACCCCAGTGACTCACTTCCTTCAGAGAGATTTCTCCTCATAAAAGGCCTTCATTGTTCCTTAAAAGCTCTCCGGTTGGGGACCAAATGTCCAAAACACATGAGTCTATGCAGAGCAGTCTCCTCCCAAATCATAATAAATGTCCACAAAGCCAACTCCTGCGAGCAGAGGGGAGCAACTTTCCTAAAGGGGAGATAAACTAGTGACAGGGTTGCAAAAACGTCTGCCTCTGTGGAGATAGAAACAAGACATGAAAAGGGTCCCTTGGTCTTCAGGGATCATAGGCTAACATCATGGTCTCATAGCATCTTTGCCTGGATGCTAAAAAAAAAGTCTGGGTATTTAATTTAGACTTTGAACACTAATGCTCCACATAGTAACTGTTGATATTTCAAGATTTTAATGATGGGGTTGGACTCTGAGCAGACACTCACTAGAAGTAAAGAATCTCTAGAGAAAGGGATACGCTGAGGATAAGATCTGTGTACTTCTATCTGTCCAGGGGTGCTGTATATACTGAGGGGCAGGGCCAGGCCATGAGACAGGTTAGAATGATAAGTGCCTATCGAGTGAAATGGATGTTGATTGATGACAGTATCCAATGAATCACAAATGGGAAGAGAAAATAAAGACTGTCAGGTAGTGATAAATAGTCAAAACAGAAGCAAAATGTGCCCCACTTGACAATGAAGGACTGTGAGGTAGAAGCAGAGGCATAGCACAGTGTGAACAGACACAAGGGTTTCTTTACCACTCTTCCATCCTGAACTCAACAAAACCTTTGTAAATCCATAGACAAGTGACTTCTAATAACCTCCAAGCTCCCCGTGAATTGTTTAAGATGGAAACTTACAATATGTTTCCTCTGTTGGCTAAAATCGCTGTCACAGGCGTTCGTGAATTCTTATTCAATGACCCTCATCATAGTACACATACATTGTGGAGCACCCCTGTGTGTTCCACAAACTCCTTAAGGATCAAAAGCATGATGGTATTATTATTCTCTACCATTTAGCGCAATGCTCGAGCCAGCTAATAAATATTTTCTGGTTGTAGGAATCATTAAATAATGAGTACATTTAACTTGAATTATTTGAAAATTGATACACAAGTGTATTGATTTAACAAATAAGTAAAATTCTCCCAACTAGAATAAACATAGAATCAATCATTCTGTTAACCAGAAAGTTTCCATCCCAGTCATTTGGGAGAATAAGAACTTTAGCTGACTTTCAGAAAATGAAGTTTAATGAACATTGATGAAGAAATTATGAAACAAATAAAAAGAATTGTTGACATGTAAGAAAAGAAAAGCTGACATGTAAGACCGTAATACCATCGATCTTTTACAAAGTTTTATAACAGACAGGTTAAAGGGACTGTGATGAAATGCCAGAAATGGACAGAAGGGAGAGGAAAAGCCATAGAATTTACTGGGTCCTAAAACAGTCTGAAAAGTGAGCACTTCTAGTGACAAATGAAGGAGATTCTAAGCTGTGACTATACAACCCTGTGAATTGGATACTCCAGTGGTGCAATCGGTTAGCGCGGTACTTAGAGAACCCTGTGAATATGAGAAACTGTTTTCTTCTCATTAAAATCACTTATATCTAAACATAAAGTTCCATTTGTACCACCTTAAAAAGCCTTTCCAGCTGCTCACACTCCCTGGAGCATGTGGTAGACTATTTTATTTCTGAGAGAGCCTGAGAAATTCTTTTGATAAAATCACAGTTAATGGCTTTGTTTGATGAGGAAATGAAGAATTATCAGGTGAGAACAACCGTTTGAGAAGCCACAAGGAGCTTGTTACTTGATGCTCTGCCTTCTACCAATGTACTCAATGTGCACGGCATTGCATGTGGTGCTGAACTTAATTAGATGCCAGGATAGACAGATTCTACTTTAAGCTGTATCACTGGGAGGCCATGAGAGCTTGGCCAAGTCACATGACCATTTTGGATCCTGTGAGCTGTACATTACCGTTTCTTTACAGATTTCTATTAGAGGACTGCTTCCTCTCTCTCTGAAAAAAACTGAAAAGGCCTTTTTTTTGGATTACTTATGTCTATGACACAACCCAGGTAAGGTTTTCATTAAAAGAGTGTATGCAAAGCTAGCAATTAGGCTTAGCTAAGTAGGGTTTCCAGAGAAAGATGTCCTAAGTCTGAATCTCATGTCTGACACTTGACCATTTGAAGAACTTTGGAGAAGGCCTGTACACCTCTGTCTCCTTACTTATAAAATAGGAACAATAAAACTGATAGTTCCCCACAGGACTGTGATGATCTCTGTGAGAGTTACTGTCATGAAGCACAGGTTATGCATGAGGTGAGGAAATGGGGGTTAACCAAGCATGTATTTCAAGTTATTTTCTTCATTGTAGAATTTCTGTGTGCATGCACACGCACATGCACACATATGTGCACAGCGTGTCTAGATCAGAGGACAGCCTTAGGTATTGTCCTCAGGTGTTGTCTACATTTTATTGCTTGTTTGTTTTTAGGGAAGATCTCATTCTGTAACCTAGGCTAGTCCATAAATTGCAATCCTCCTGCCTCAGGCTTTAAGTGTTAGAATTAGAAGAGTATGTCACCCTATCTGTTACATTTCTTCTTTTTTTTCCTGCTAGTTAGCATACAGTGTGTCAAAATATCATACCGGGCATGATAAATTTCAGAAAGAAGCTTGGTAGAACACTTTTTTTTCCTGAGGCTGTTGCATCCTGATTCTGAGGCCAGGGCAGGTGCCTGGAATACTGCAGGACATATGGGATAGGTAGTGACAGCATCTTGATCCTCCACTTGCAAAGAGTCTGCAGCAACCTAGCAAGGAGTCCCTGTTCAATGACATAATCAGATTCCTCACTATTTAAGCTTTTGAGTTTTTATGGCCTAGTGTAGTGGTTTGAATGAGAATGGCCCCTACAGGCCCATATGTTTGAATACTGATCATCAGGGAGTGGCACTAATTGAGAGTGATTAGGAGGTGTGGCCTTGTTGGAGGAGGTGTGGCCTTATTGGAGGAAGTGTGTCACTGGGTTTGTGCTTTGAGGTTTCAAGGGCCCAATCCAGGCTTAGTGTCTTACTCTCTTCCTATTGCTTGCAGATCTGTTTGTAGAATTTACAACTACCTCTCTAGCACCATGTCTGCCACCCACCATGCTTCCCGTCATGATGATAATGGACTAAAGCTCTGAACTGTAAGATAGGTCCAATTAAAAGTTTTCTTTTATAAGTGTTCCTATGGTTGTGATGTCTCTTCATAGCAATAGGTGCTGATTAAGACACTTGGCAGCCACAAGGAACTGACACACCGCCATCTAGATTGCAACTTTCTAGTTATGCAGACATTGACTCAGATTCTATCTTCGATAAATTAAATAATTACTATTATCATACACACAATAAAGAAAATTGTAAATATCTGAATTCAGAAATTGAAACCATTCTTCAAGCCACAGAAGAGTCAGCTTTGGGGTTGGATGGAAATGGAGTACTTATCAAAAATAAAGCCATTTAACTTTTTATTGATAACGTGTGTCTTTGTGATAAGAAATTTGAATGTACCTCAATGTTAGGGACCATCTAAAAAAACATAAGGCTAATGTTTCAATTTTTAAAAAGTATAAAGATGTTTTAGTACTCTATGAGTTCTATCTAGAAAAACCAAAATATATAATGCCATTATTGGAATGCTTTATACCGTGAGGCTTTGGAAAGGCCAAACTAATTGTAGACAGGACATGATTGCCCTTACAATACATTCACAGATTGTTCTTGGCGAATAGGAAAGATTTTGTTTGTTTTTTGACACAGAGACTTTCCATGTAATGCTGGTTGGCCTGGAACTGGTGACACCCACAGATCAGCCTTTCATGTGCTGGAGTTAAGTTATAAGTATGTGCCACCATGGGTGGATTTATGATCACTGCCCCATATCGTGCACAAGAAAACCTGAGTGAGTTTTGGAAGCTAGAAAAGGTGGAGATGCTTTTCATACATCATTTTTGTTTGCTTTTTATCTCCCACCAGTATTCTCCCTTCCCTCTCTAACAGCGTTACTATGCAGCCCAGGATGACTGTCTCAAACTCACACCTCAGACTCTTAAATGCTAGACAGACACGAGCCACCACTCTTCACTCGGTTGTGAACAAGGCCCCTTTCACTGAACCCTCATTCAAATTATAATCATTTTTACTTTGTTTGAAACGTAGCTGAATAATTAAATTTAGAGAAATTTTTCTTATGTAAAGTGCTAGAGTTCGAGGTTCTGAGATATTTAAATTTTGTTATAATGAACATTTTTCTCATCCAGGTAGACTTAACATGCTTAAAGAAATGCACCAACTGAAAAGCAGCAGTCAGTGGAATGTTTGTCGACAGCTCTACTTATTTTGGAAGAAATAATTTTGAGAGGGAAAAAACATTAGTATGGAATGTTTCCAAATAACCCTTTGTAGAGACCTGTGGCAGTGCTGTGGAGGTCTGGGTCGGTGGGTGAAATGCTTGTTGTGTGAGCATGGGGATCCGAGCTTAGCCCTCCAGCACCCTGCCTATGTAAAAGGACAGCTGTGGTCATGATCACACACATCTACAACTCTAGCCCATGTGAGGTGGGGGGAGGGGAGTGACGGTAGATAAAACTAGTTTAACCAATCAGTGAACACAGTTCAGTGGGAAGCCCTGCCTGAAGAAGAGCCACTGAGGAAGGCAGGCATCGTTAACTTCTGGCCTTGACAGGTACAGGAGTGCATACATGTATGTGTATCTATACACAGAGGCATATGTTCATCATTTCCCCCAAATCATCATTATAAGTCAGAAAACATATGCAAAAAAATTGTCACACGTCTTTGAGCCAACTCATGGATGTAAAAATGTTTCCTAAATCTTATGTGCATTTTTGGCACAGTGTATTTGTTTGGCTTCTCAAAAAGATAAATTAGGGAAGACACTAACAAGAACTTGTTCATTGTCTAGTCACTTAATAGCCAAATAAAACGTTTTTTTCTTTTTAAAAGAAAGAGTTTCTTTCAGTTTGACTTGTTTCTTCATCACTGTGGCCCTTGACCTTCTCAGGCCATTCGCTCTAGTTTAGAAAACTTGTCAATTGTTTCTCTGTTCCTTTGAGATATAAGCCTCCCAGTACCTTGTCAACTGTACAACACAGGAATGTTCTTCTCTAGAAGAGGGCAGGCATTCATTTGAAATGTAACCATCAAGAAATAAGTCAGGCAGGGCTCATGTCCTTAAACCCAGCACTCAGGAAGCAGAGGCTGATAGATCTCTGTTCATTCAAGGCCAACCTGGTGTACATAGCACTCTCTAGGACATCCATGGCTGTCTCAAAACCAACCACCCAAGCAAGCAAGCAAGCAAGCAACCAACCAACCAAAGAACAGAAAATCAAAACAAACAAACAAAAAATCCAAAGGCAAAAATCAATAAAAGAAAGAAATGATTCAAGTTCTTGTTCTTCAGACATACATCTCGGTTGCTTCTGAAGCAGAAGTGCCTGAGGCCAACGGGGAGGCTGTGCCTGGGCATTGAGCTTTATGAGTTCTGAAACCATCTAGAACAGACTCCTGTAAAGCAAGCAAAAGGCTGTCTTTAAAGGTGCCACCACAGAGTAGGGCAATGCTCCAGCAGAGGACGTCTTAGCTGACCACTTTCACATCTTGAGGAACATGCTGAAAACATACTCATCACACAGCAGGTGGCTGTTCACTTATCTAGTTCCCCCTTGCATTCAGGAGGGACTTTCATTATAAGTGCTGCAATTGTTAAATACAATTATTTGCATATTTCTTTCCAAATGGATTGCTCCACTTCCAACTCTAAAAGAGGTAGAAGTACACACGAAGGGGTGTGCGTGTGGGTGCAGCATGGAAATCACTGATATGAGAAGTTTCCGAGTATGCAAGCCATGATTGACACCGCAGCTTGTAGAAGGAGAGGGGAATCATTTTGGCTAGGCAGATAAGAAAATGAAATGCCAGTCCCCCTGGCGTACAGTGCCACAGTCCTACCCAGGTGCCAGTCTCTCTAGAGTGGCCCACAGTTCTGCCTTTAATCACTTGAAGTTTGTGGAAGCCTCAGGTCTCAGCACAGTCATCCTCTCAGCTTTCCTTAAGAGCTCTTTCTAAACTGTCTTGTTCATGGTCCTATTGCAGAAGTCATACACATCATGCAGCCACTGAAATACTTGTAATGCCACTAACATGTATCAGAGAGATGGTGGTGTCTTCTAAAAAGTCACAGCACTTTCCCTTAGTCTCAGATGTTCTTAAGTACATTCATTTCTTTCTTTTATGAGACAGGGTTTCTCTTGTAGCCTTGGCTGCCCTAGAAGTCACTCTGTAGACCAGACTGGCCTTGAATTCACAGAGATCTGCCTGCTTCCACCTCCTGAGTGCTGGGATTAAAGGTGTTACAGTTTCAGAGGTTAAGACCATTATCACCATGGTGGGAAGCATGGCAGCATGCAAACAGATATGGCTCTGGAGACTCGGAGATTTCTATATCTTGATCTAAAGGCTCTTCCACAGGCAGCCAGGAGGTGGGTCTCTTCTGCATTGAGAGGAGCTTGAGCATAAAAGGAGACCTCAAAGGCTGTGACACACTTCCTTCAACAAGGCCACATTTAGTCCAAGGCTACCCCTCATAATAGTATCACGTCCCATGGGGCAAGCATATTCAAACCACAATAACATCTGTTTGCTTCTTTTAAGTGAACTAAACATAAATGTAATTCACATAATTGTAACTGCTTCTATACTTTTCCCAACAAACTCTTCTAAATTCTGCTAGAATTTTCTGCCTTTTCATCAAATGCCTCACTTTTTTTGTGTGTTTTGTTTCTTTTTTTCTTCTCTGTAATTAATTTCAACTATAGAAATGGAAAAATTAAGTGAAACGATGTGATTTTTTTGTCTTTTTCTTTTTTTGCATTCAGAGCAGAAGCTATCTTCTCTGCTGACTTTCCTGAGTTGGGTTTTGGTAACTCATCTCCTTGGTTTACCCTTTGACTGGCACTTTCAAGTATCCTAACACCATTTCTCCTCTAATTGTCTCAGACAAAACTGCTGTATGTACACACGAACTGTGCTAACACAGAGGTCTGGCTTTGTTTTAATCAATGAAAACCAACCAAACATAAAACAAGCAAGTTGACTAAATTGCCCACATATTTAATGAGCCTCTTAGAAGAGTCAAGGAGAGACTCTTTTATATAAGACTCAGAATTTCACAGCCACCACCCTCCCCATTTTAGTTATATTGTATTGGGTTTTTAGTCACAGAAAATTTGTTACATTATCATTGATAGTACTAAAATGAGGGCCAGATAAAATTATACTTGAATATAATTTTGGTTTTAGCAATGGTTTTAAGACCAAATATTGACATCTATTTAAACTTACAAATAGGAAAAGAAGGTATTTTTGTTACTTTGGAAATTTATTCCAGTTTGAATAGCCTCATAATTACAAATTAAAGGAGAAATAACCATGTTTTCTCTTCAAAGCTCCAAATGTCTCTATTGGAACCGTCTTGGAACACAATATTGTATCTTCCCAGAATAACTGCTTTCTTTTATCCCTTCGGAATTGCATTATTTAATTACTGTACTTTTAAATCAAAATATTTTAAAACTAATTAGACACTGTTTTGTTTTTAACTATTTTTCCAGATGTCTTCTTTGCTTACCAGCCAAATTTAGGAAGCAATGGCAAATGAGCTTGGCAGGAACTGTGTGTGTGGCTGTTTTATGGGCACTGTGTGATGCCCATATTGTCGTTTTAAATGTGTTTTACTGTTCTTCTGAGATTTTATGTTCTCTGCACCACTTTCATTGCCAGTAAAGCTTGCTTTCCTCTCATTCAGGCAGAGGTCTCTTAGAGTGTCCAATCTTGCATCAAAAGAGTGCTTCTCTTAAAATTATTCCTTCAAAACAAGAAGTGTCTATGTGGTAATCTAAGGTATACATGACACATAGGAGAGGGAGACGGTCTTCCAGTTATGTTATAGATAGGCAACAGAGGTAAGGGAGTTTAAAATAATAAAGATAAAAAAATAAATAAAATATTAAATATAAAATAAGACTGACTATAGGTTGTTCTATTATAGGCATTGCTTGTTGCTTTTAGTCCTTTAAGCAGCCCATTAGACATGCATTAACACCTTTCTTTTATGAAGAATAAGAGACACAGAGAGGTGTTCTTGCATGCCCACATTGGTGAGTTATTGAAACATAGTTTATAAAATTATGTACTAGAGGCTATGGGTATAGTTCAGCTGGTAGAGAACTTGCCTTTCCTCAATGAGGTGTTTGGTTTGATCTCCAGCACCATGAGTGAGTGAGTGAGTGAGTGAGTGAGTGAGTGAATAAATAAGTACTATATACCAGGCTAGTTTATATCTAATACATTTCATACACAATTCATTCCTACTTCAAGGAAGTGCACCCTAGTTAACCGCCAGATATAACTCCTTCAGTCTTACAATAACAGTGGGAGCAGATATTAAATGATTCTTGAATCCTTACACTTGCTGAACTGACAATGGTGATGTTTTGTAGAGGAAACATAATATTATATAAGAAGTTTTGCAAACCCTTTTTTGGACATAGAAGTGACTGATCTAAATACATGATTCTTCATGGAGTTAAGGTTTTGGGATGGCTTGATGTGTTTTGTAGCTGGTCTTTGGAGACCACCAAGATAAAAATGTGCAGGACTTTGTGGGACATTTTCATTATCTCCACTGTTTACATTTTTTTTTATTGAAAAAGACCCAAGTTTCAACACACACCTCTGTTCAATTTCCTGACTAGCGTTAGCCACCAGAAAATCCCAGACGCCAGGAAAAAAAGAGGCTCCCATGACCCAACAGGAATGACATGAGCTGAAATACCCAACAAAGGGGAGGGAGAACCTGTAGAGACTGTATGCAGAAGTTAGGCAAGGCCCCTGGTTGAGGGATGTGGCCACACACTCATCTTCAAAATTTTAACCCAGAATTGCTCCTGTCTAAAGGAAATATGGGGACAAAGAGTGGAGCAGAGACTGAAGGAAAGGCCATCCAGAGACTGTCCCACCTGGGGATCCATTCCATATGCAGCCACCAAACCCAGATATTATTGCTGATGACAAGAAGTACTTGCTGACAAGAGGCTGCCTGATAAAGCTATCTCCTGAGTGGCTCTGCTAGAGCCTGATCAATACAAATGTGGATGCTTGCAGCCAACCATTGGACTGAGCACGGGGATTCCAATGGAGGAGTTAGGGCAATGACTGGAGGAGCTGAAGGGGTTTGAAACCCCTTAGAAAGAACAATATCAACCAACCAGACTGCCCAGAGCTCCCAGGAGCCAAACCATTAACCAAAGAGGACCATGGTTCCAGGTGCATATGTAGCAGAGTATGGTCTTGATGGGCATTAATGGGAGGGGAGGCCCTTGGTCCTGTGAAGGCTAGATGCCCCAGTGTAAGGATGAGGTGGGAGTGAGTGGCTGCATGGGGGAGCACCCTCATAGAAGCAGAGGGAGGGAATAGGGGGTTTGCAGAGGGGAAACTGGGAAAGGGGATAACAATTGAAATGTAAATAAATTAAATATCCAATCAAAAAAATTTTTAAAAAGAGACTCAAGTTTCAAAGGGACAAGTGATTTCCAAGTTCATAAAAGAGAGTATTTTAAATGCAGCTATTCCTTGGTTAGTCCTTGGTTAGTTCCCTGTTTCCTCAGTTGCTTTAAAAGAAGATGATTCTTTACTTCTTTAGTCCTTTAGTAAGAAGATGACCCATTGGATAACCAGGTAATTGAAAAGGGAAGGAAAGTTCAAGTGTTGACAATGTAAGATGAAGAAGTAAAATCATTATTTTGACTAAAAGTGTCAAAGATTTATGACCTTTATTTGGTAATGTGGAATTCTTCCTGTGAATTTTGAAAAAGATTTGTTTTTCAGGCTGCCCAAACCTAGGTTTTATTTTACTATAGACACATGAATTAGACAGATGAAGATAAGAGAATTACATTAATTAAAAGTCATTCCAGAGAATGCCCATCATGGGAGTCACTCACACTTGGGATGGAAAATAGAAAGTGGAGTTGGGAATATTGAGGGTCTCAAGGAAAAATACCAATATTGTCTTTCAACAATTCTGGTTTTGAGTATGTTTCATTGTAATATTTCTTTTCCAGGTCATATTTGTTCTATTGGGAGAAGGTTGGAGAGCAGGTTCAAGGGCTACAGGCTCAGTGCGGTTAAATGATAACTTTTGTAGCATTGAGAGGCATAAGGAGAGAAGCCCATGAAACTTGAGAATGCTCTCAAAGAATTCCATAGACCATGTGGCAGAACTGTTGTAATGTTGGTTAGGACTTTAGATATCTATTTTGCATAGCCATATCAACTGAATTAATGTGAATTCTGAAAAAATCAGGATAGAAAAAGAAATATCTATGAATAAAAGATAGTACACTTTAATATATGTAGTTGTAAAAATAATTCACCATAGGCAGTGCTTTTAAAAGATTCACTTTATTTCGTGTGTATATGTGGTCTATCTTCATGCGTGTATGTTCACTACATGCATGTCTGTGCCCATTGGAAAAGGGCATTGATTTCCCTGGAACTGGAGTTACAGAAGGTTGTTAGCTACCATATAAATGCTGGAAACTGAACCTGGATCATCTATGAGAGCAGCAAGTATACTTCACTGCTGTTCCATATCATTAGCCCCTAGGCAGTGCCTTTGTGTGCATGTCCATGCGCAACCAGTTTTAATCTGTTGAGTGGGTTGGCTAAGGATGTTTATTAAATAATCAAATATGAAGTACACATGTCGTGAGAGGAACTGTTGGCCAGCACTTGAAAGTCTCTCATCTAAACCCCCACTTCAGAAGTATCTAATCCAAGCTTTCATCTCCCCTCATCTCAGATCAACACTGGATGGCATGGTAATTAGACAGTTGTACCTATACATGCTTTTGTATAGGCAAAATTAGTTCCATTCAAGATGTGGGTTGGAAGTAGTTGTGTATACTGACTATGCTTTAATATCTTTATGTGAAGTTCCAAAGTAATACTTATTTTCTGACTAATAATAGATACTATTTGTTGATAGTTTGTCTGTGGATTTCTATGTATGTGTTCACACACCACATAGTTTCAAATGTTAGAATTGAGTCTAGTGATACATAGTAAGTGATTAACTGAGCTGAGATTGTAGACTATGGTTTTAGACAATTTTCTATCATTTATTCAGTGATGAGTAAAGAACTCAGAGCCTTTTACATGTTAGGCAAACTCTTTACCACTAAGTTATATCTCATATCAGCTATATTCTGATACTGTGATTCTGTATACAATTGTCTATTCATTTGCAAGGTCTAAATAAAAAAATTCATGTGAGAAATACCTAGACAAGTATCTGTCAGCAAATAAACATTCAAATATTGGTTAACTGTGAAAAAGCAAAACAAAACACTCCCACAAACAAACAAACAAACAAACAAACAAACAAACAAAAAGTCATTCCAGAACCTTGAATGATAGAGGATATGACTTGGAAATACCAGCAGGAAAATGACTGCTTTCCCCCAGTAAAGTACATTTAATTATGATGTCCTTGGTGGCCACTTTGAAACATTTCCTGAGCTCCCTGGGGACTGACAATCCTGATAACTTCATCCTGCAGTGGCGCAGTCCTAGAGCTGTTCTGCATGGCCTAGCAGTTTCGGCAGCTGAATAATTGAGTGGAAAAAATCCATTATTTGAGGAATTTGATCTCTCTGCTATTTGGTTTCTCCCAAAGTTTCAGAAAGAGTGCTATTCTAGTAAAGGGCACTATTTGCCCTGTCATCCTAGAGGAGCTGGTTTTGAAGTGTGTGCCAAACTGGGAGGATTAAGATGAGATACTCACACACTTAAAACAAAAGACCCACAAAATTAAATGATCGGGATTTATGTGGATTTCAAAAGTGATAACTGCACATAGGTAAGGACAGTTTAATCTGTTCAACACACTTTCATTTTGATGAACAGTTTTGGAAATAATAGACAAACTAAGTTGCTGTCTAAGTCCCCAGAGAAAACTTATCTTAGAAATTAAGCTTGATATGATACATCAATGCCAAGAATGGAAATATCAAGGCCAGAAAAAACCAGTTCTGAATATAACAAATTTTATATGACAAATCTTTATTCTTTATGTACAAGACACTGTGGAACTATGATGAAGAAAGACAACCACATGCCATCAACATGAGCTAACAAAGACAAAATTTCAAATTCAAAACCACCACATAAGTAAAATGCATTATAAATGTGAAGTCATTACTTATACACCATGTATTTCAGAAGAGTAGAAAGGGGTTAATTTCAACTTTGAATCAGCAAAAAGATATGTCCAAACATTTACCTCAGTCAGATCCTCTGGTGGACTCAATAAGATTCAATGAGCCGCATTGGCTCATATATTTAAATACTTGATCTTCAGTTAGTGGAAATGTTTGGGAAGGATTAGGAGGTATGGCCTTCTTGGAGGACATGAACCTCCAGGTTGGCTTTGATGTTTCAAAAGACTCTTGCTCTTCCCTGTATCTTACTCTGTTTCAAGGTTGTGGATATGATGTGAGTTCTTCCTTAACTCAGTATTTCCTTAACTCTGTCATCATAAGCTCTAACTCTCTAAATGACAAACCAAGTTAAATTCATATAAGTTACTTTAGTCATGGTGTTTTATCACAGCAATAATGAAATAACTAAAACAGATAGCTTTTTGTAGAAAGAATATCTTGGGTCTGAATGGATGTGGCACCTGTCAAAAATTCACATCAATAAATACACATCAATCTTAAATTTATATAAAGAGAAAGGGGAATATAGGTGTATTTATCCACATTAGGTTTGTTTATAGTTTCAATTTGAATGATATTTTTTTTTCTATTCCCATTGCTCTAGGAAAGATATGTTCTTCTAATCAGTGTAAGGAGCCAGAGTTAGAATTGGGGCAGGGTTGTTTGCTTTTCTCTTTCCAGGAGAAAAAAACCCCATTCAACTAACCAGAAATCATTGGACAAAGAATAAAGAATAATATTGTTAAGCTTATTAACTGTATTGCATGTTAATTATCATCTTGATATTGCAGAATATGAATGTCTTTTGTCAGAGGAAATAAATCAAATAAAGACACATATTATAGAGATATTGTGATATTGTTTTACAATATGCTTGAGGGTATGCTTTGGAACTAAGATGAAAAGGAACTTAAGTAAAATAGAATACAGGAAAGAATGTTAAAGTAAGAGAGGAAAGAAAGATAAATGAATCTGCATGAAAAGTAAATCTCTAAAGAAGGGAGAAAGAGATAAAAATTGGTATAAATGTTTGTAAGGGTACATAGATACTAGATAAGTAAATCCATGCCTTTGACCCCAGTATTTAGGAGACAAAGACAGAGACAAATAGGTTTCTTGTAAATTCAAAGCCAGGACAGCAAATCCAGGACAGCCTGGGCTACACAGAGAAACCTTTTCTCAGTAAATAATAATAAAAATATATATCATCATAAAGGGGCATATTTGACTCCACACTGTCTTGCTTGCTTGAGCAATGTGAATATTGTCATGTGTTAATGGTAGTGGCGGTCCTGTACCTCCTCTTTGAGAGGTCAAAATGGAAAGACATGGATAGAAGAAGTGCTACTAGATTGGATCAGACTATACTTATGATAAATTCAAACTGCTGGAAAAGACTTGTTATGTTGGGAGAGAGGCTTTGTGCTTGTATCAACAGAAAAGAATAAAAGGTTTTTAAAAAAAGTAATACGGATAAGATTTGATAGAGGAGACCGCTGAAGATCTTAGCTATAGACGGGGAAAAAAGAAATCAAGACTGAACAAACAGGTAAGGTATTTGTCGATTCTTCCAGGTGACAATAGCTCTGAAACTGAGACATAAAAATATCTTCAGCCAAAACTTCAGCTATGCAGGGCAAATAATCTGGTTGGCTATAGAACTGATGTATTATTACATGCCATACCCTCATATGACATGAATGGAGACTTATATTACAGTTTGATTATATAATCCAAACTAACTTATAAAGAAAGTCAGGTGTCTTTCACCTGCTTAAACAAGGAACATTTAATTATTTTAACTGATTTGTGCACATTGCTCATCCATACATTATGTCAATACTGAAATATATACATATATAATCACCCCTGAAAGCTTTATGATTATAGACAAAAACAACCAAAAATATAGCCCTGACAAGATTCATCCTTTGGGATGCTGAGATGCTAAAGCTTACTGTTCTAGTTCCCTGCCTGATTCGACCTCAGGCTACATCAATGCTGTTTCCTCCAAAGACTTGCTTCCAGGACAGCTTCAAAACAGCTATCTCACTTTGTCCAGCATCACAGACTGTTCCAATCAGGACTCCAGTTAAGCCCTGAAATTTCTCAGCCCATAGAGACTAAACAACAAATTTTACAGCTAGCTTTCTTAAGCCTAACCATTTTTCTAATTTTCTTGGGCCACCCAAAAGGAATTCTATGTCCAAATTCAGCAGGAAGCAATTATGAAAACTATGCCCCATTCCCAAGAGGTAAGATAGTTGATTTTTGGTTATTCAATGGGTGTTAGATGTTTGGCATCTTTTAGTAGAGGCTGGTTATAAAATCTATAATCTTGGGCAGTGATAAGGCAAAGTTTAGAACCTTACATTCAGCAATTTCTTTCTTTTTTATCTTTCCTTTTCTCTATTCTTTCTTTCTTAGGCATTGGGAAGGGGACTGACAAGAAAAGGAAGGATATAGAAATCTTATAAGAATATTAGGCAAAATGGATAGATTATTGAATTTATTGTTGAACCAAAAACCCATTTTATAGCCATAATCTTACATTGGTAAACATCTTTGTATTTTGATGCAAAATTAAGGTTATATTTTATTACACTGGTAAAGAATTTTGTATATTGATACAGAAATAAGTTTATTTTTAATACATTGGTATATGTTATTACATAGATACAAATTTAAGGTTAATTTTGGTACACATAGTATATATGTTTTCAATTTTTAATGTGAAAAAATGTGCCTATATTATTTTTTAAAATAAAATGTAAAGTTCTAGTCCTTTTAAAAGCTGCTTTTGTGAACTGTTAGGGATATATGGTAAATTAATAGTCAGATAGCTAAACACATGGTCATATTAAATGTTAGTTTACTTAATTACAGTAAGATGTTTTCAAGGTTATTCAGATAGTAAATAGCTAAGTGTAATGTTCGACAAATCAGATATACTATAGATAATTGGTCTTCAAAAACCTCAGAAATCCACAGAATATGACATTTAAATTTGTTTCATTATTAAAAAAAACCTTTTAATCCTTTCTGCTTCCTGGATGAGGATCCTACCTTGTATTTCTTGACTAAGCTGTAGGCCATCATATTTACCTTATCTGTAAAATGGTGGTCACTCCATTAGAGGGCACTATGGATTCTGAATGATAAAGCAGTATAAGACCTATAAGGTGCTTATCAATCTGGAGGCTTTCTAATCTTGCCCCTGCCATGAACTAAAGGACTTGGCCAGTCTGTGTGGTGCCTCATTTTTGCCAATAGAAAAGCGGATATTCTCTGTGTAATCCACATCACCCCGAACACAAAATGAGACAATAGTTTGGAAAATAATTTGTAGAAATGAAAAGCATTAGAACACAGGAGGATTTTTGTCATCATTGTCACCAGCTTCAAAATGCTGCCCCAGTGGCCCTGGTGACAACCTGACTGAGCAGTAGAGCCTAGGCTGCAATGATTTTCCAGTCACAGTGCCGAGATTAACCTAGTGATTCGGAACATCTACAGAATTGATACCAGTTCTTTGCTCCTGAGGGTTTGATTCTTCACTGAGTAGAGCTCAGAATCACAATGAATATTTTCTGAATAAAAAGGTGATATAGATAAACTCTTCAAAAGTAGCCAGCTCAGAGAGTTCTTTTCTTTTAAACTTTTTACTCTCTATGAATTTCAGATCATATACCCCAGTCTCCTCATCTCTCCATTCCTCTATATCTGCCCTCCACCCCTGAAACCTGTTCCTCAGAAGAAAGCAAAGGGTAAAATTAAAAACAAGCAAAAAAAAATCTTACCACGTGGTGTGTCATGGTATATTACACAGTATACCCTTTTGTCCATACAGTTTTACTTGCAAATGATCTCTACAATGAGTCATTTGTCTGGTTCGAGGCCTCTGGCTTTTGCTATAGCATCAATACTGGATCCATATTGGAGCTCCTCAATGATATCTTGTTGATGCTCTGTGTCCTGGAGATCCTGCAGCTTTGGATCTACAGGACCAGCCCTTCTACATAGATGGGGGAGATGTTGGGGTGGGCCTATTCAAAGCCCTGCATCTGAGTGGTGGTTGTGTTGTTCAACCTCTCAACTCTCCTCTGCCAGTGTTACCAGTGCCAGCTTTCCTACTTTGCCCACATGGAGTTGGGCCAGCACCTATGCTTGCAGCAGTCCTCTAAACACAGGACTGGCTCTCCCATGCTCACACCATCTGGGTGAGCTCTCCTGCACTCACGCCACCAGGAACATCTCTTTAGCACTGCCCCGATAGGGCTGGACCCCATTTTTCCACTCTTACAACCTCTCTACTGTGCTGCCCAGGCTAGGTGCCCAGGTGAAGGGTGGGCCCACTACTCAGTGTGAGGCAGGGCCAACTCTGCACAGCCCTTAGACCCCAGGAGCAGCTCAGACCAGGGATATCTGTTGAGAGCTGACTTTCAACAGAAAGCGACTAGAAAGCAGCTATCCATGCCTATAAGGCACACGTGCTAGCCACGCCTCCAAGGCTTAGTCATATCCAAGTACCTACAAGGGGTGTGGCAAAAGTATATAAATACCCCAGATTTCCCTTCAATAAAGGACTGAAGTCTAGACTTGAGACTGGATCAGAACCTCTGTCTTGTCTCCATTCTTAGCGTCTCTTCCCCTTATCCCCTTATCTCTTTCCCTCTAGACCCTGACCTGAAGACCGGAGCAAGCCGCAACATTTTTTGTTAAGTCTTTTGTCTCAAGCCAGGTAGAGAGGAGCCAGTTGCAACATTTTTGGCGATCAGATCAATGAGAGGCAGAGGGAACAGAGACACAGAGAGGTTACATAGGACATTGGAGACATTGGAGCCATTGGTGGAAGGACAGGAAAGAGGAGGAGATCGTGGCTTAGAAAACGCAGGTTGTAAGGGATCTCATAGCTGGGGAATAGGGTAGTTCACTTAGGACTTAACTAACCTGAGATAAAAGTTCATTGCACCCTAATCTCTGAATACGGCTCGGCAGCCTTCTAGGCTGCACCACCAGCGTGTATTGAAAGCTGAGTGGGTCTGAGGGCCTACAAAGACTTTACAAAGTTTCAGTGCCAAGGAGGCTGTTAGGACGTTAGGAACAAGAGACCCAGTTAGGACGTTAGAAGGATCTGCTGATTGCCGCAGGAATCTGCAGCTTCGAGAAAGGTTTAATGAAAATGGGGCAAGAAATAAGTCAGTCTGAACTTAACTATCTGTTTTTGTTGCTTGCTGCTCAAGTGTGTGAATTGCCTGCTTTTGTTTTGTTGCTTGAATGCTGTCTTTCATGTTCAAAATAAAAAGAAACACATGTATCCACTTCCAGAGACTTCCATTGTAGAGTCAGTGGTTATAGATCCCAGAAAGGAGTTACAGGATAAAATTTCTATTCTTAAACAACTAATAGAGTTAGAAAAAGAGTATTAGGACTTAATTAATCAGCTACAAAAATTAAGGACAGGGAAGAGGTCTCAAGAGGCCAACTGTGAAAATCCCCCGAATGAAAATCCTCAAAAAGACAGACCTTACGGGGTATATCAGACTCTGTTCTGACATAGGTCCCTCCTACCAACAGGGCTTAGCTATGGTGGCTGCCATGCAAGGACAATCAGTAAGAGAATTTTTGGCAAGAAGAGATAAAAAGGCCTGTTTTAAATGTGGCAAGCCTAGACACTTTGCAAGAGATTGCAAGGCAGAAAATGAGTTAACCCAGAGACAGCCCAGCAAACAGCCTGGGCTCTGCCCACGTTGCAAAAGTGAAAGGCATTGGGCTAGTGAATGTAGGTCCAAGACAGATGCACAAGGAAACACCCTTTCCCATAATTAGGGAAATGGGAACAGGGGTCAGCTCCAGGCCCTGAACCAAAGCAAGCCAAAACAGGCTTATGGAGCAGTCAGTGTCATACCAGAAAACACCAATCCCTTTCTGAACTTAGTTGAGCAACACCAGGAAGCGCAAGACTGGACCTCAGTTCTGCCACCCACACAGTATTAACCCCAGAAATGGGACCTCAGGTCTTACTCACTGGAGTGTTTGGACCGCTCTATCCAAATGTGTTTGGCCTGGTAGTGGGAAGAATCAGTACTACTCTGCAGGGACTACAAATTTTTCATGGAGTTATAGATAATGATTATTAGGGTGAGATTAAGGTAATGGCACAGGCAATTCAGAATATAGTCACCATTTCTACAGGAAAGAGGATAGCTCAACTATTGTTACTTGCATTGTATCCTACTAATCACAAGTATAAGAGTCCTAAGAGAGGGGATCAAGGCTTTGGTTCCTCTGATGCATACTGGGTACAGCCTATAGTTAAACAAAAACCTATGATGACACTATGACTGGATGGAAAGGCATTCCAAGGTTTGGTTGACACTGGAGCTGATGTGACTATCCTAAAACAAAGTGATTGGCCTGCTACCTGGCCTTTGACCCCAACCTTTACCAACTTAAGGGGTATTGGCCAAAGTCAAAATCTACAGCAAAGTTCTAAGGTGCTGATGTGGAAAGATAAAGAAGGACTAGGCTCTTCAAGGGAATTAGCTGAAAAGTTAAGGAAATTTTGGGGCGGGGGGGGGGGGTCTCTGAAGACAAGAAACCTGAGGCTTTAACAAGTTTTAAATGGAACAGTGAAGTATGCCTGCCAAGTGGTCTTACATGGGCCACTAGTGATGTCTGGTTGCCAGAGGCACTTTGGTTTATTGAAAAGGGAAACAGGAGAGACCAGGCCACTTGAGCCTTCTGTTGAAGTTTGATCTATTGCTATGTATTGTAATGCTAAATCCTGTACTAGAAGGTCTAGGCCTTTGAGAGACTTCTCAGTTTACAAGCTTTTGTTGTGTAAACTTTGTTCCTTAATTTAAAACTAATGGTTACATAAAATTGGAGAGGGATTAGAGGTAGAGGATGTTGGCATTCCTTCTATGCTCTGCCCAGCAATTGCACTGCAATATCTAGGTAGGCCTAACTTCCTATAAAAGGGTCTGTTTGACCTCTTCTCTCTCTCTCTTTCTCTCTCTCTCTCTCTCTTTCTCTCTCTCTCTCTCTCATACTCTTAT
Organism: Rhabdomys pumilio; assembly: GCA_030674055.1. Classification (NCBI taxonomy): domain Eukaryota; kingdom Metazoa; phylum Chordata; class Mammalia; order Rodentia; family Muridae; genus Rhabdomys; species Rhabdomys pumilio. Next base: position 972,078 of record JANHMN010000030.1, on the reverse strand, counting down.
TCTCTCTCCCTTTCTTCTCTCCCTGATCCCTTTCTCCCTCTCTTCCCTTCCTCCTCTCCTTCTCTCTCCATGTGTTTTTGACTAGTTTCTTTTTCTCCTCCTCCTCTTCCTCCCCTCCCTCTCCTCCCCCTCCCCTCCCCCTCCCCCTCCCCTTCTCCTTCTCTTCTTTTCCTTCTCCTCCTTTCTCCCCCCTCTCTGTCTGTCTTTCTCTGTCTCTACTCCCTTCTCAACTTTCCTTCCCATGCCCTAAATAAACTCTATTTTATACATGTTGAATGGCTGGTACCTCAGGGGAAAGGGATGCCCCAGCATGGGCCACATAGGCACCCCTCCCACCACACCAGCATGGCCCACAGAGGCACCCCTCC
>JANHMN010000030.1:959280-971700 GCA_030674055.1 Rhabdomys pumilio | reverse complement strand
CCCACCACACCAGCATGGCCCACAGAGGCACCCCTCCCACCACACCATACTGAGCTCTATCAAACATATCCTGGCTCTCTTTTTATAAAACACAATGGGTGGGGAGGAAGGCGGGGGTCAAGTTACCTGGTTGAGGGCAGAAAAGGAAGAGAAAGGCCAGGAGGAGAAGGAGGAAGAACAAGGAGAGAAAAGGAAGCAGCCATAAAGGGAGATGGACCATGAGCTTGTGGCCAAGAGAAACAGCAAGTATCTGGAGTACACCACTGGGAAGGCGGCCAGGCCAACAGTTAGAAAAGTAGATTAGAGGTGATCCTCCCCCCCCAGTAATAATTGTCAAATCCACATAAAATAACCACAGTCTGTGTTTCATTCATTTGTAAACTAGATGGGGGCATGTTTAAATTGCTTCAACTACATATTGGCACCTCATGTTGGGTGTTAATTTGTTGTAGAAATTATTTAATCTCAATTGGGGGCTTCTACCCTGACTTTGATCATTCATTTCCTGGATAAAAGACACACAATTTTTATTATTATAATAAGCCTTAATCTGCACTAGAGCTGGGCAGATACTAAGCTATTCTAATAGCTCCATTAATAACCCCGAATTACAATTTTTCATGTTCTGTCTGGGCTGCTCTTAACTTCAATTGGCCAGCCCTCATGGCCATGCTTTCATGATTGACTCACTTAACCCATGGCATCTTCTTTTTCCCCTCCTTCTCCCTCTCTTCATGATTCTCGAACCCCACTCATGGGAACCCCAAGCCTCGCCTATCTCAATTATGCCCAGCTATAGGTTGGAGGCATCTTTATTAACCAGTCAGGAATAACTTGGGGGTAAGGTCATATAGTGTCATGTGGGTTTACATGCAGATTCTCTTATTTTTGGGGTCAACCAGGCATTGGGGGCCAGTATTTAGCATTACAATACATAGCAAAAGCCCAACTCTCAACAGCTCTCTATATCTCTGCTACAATGAAGGCAAGCACTCCTGGCTCAGGTCCCTCTAGAAATACTGCTTCTCTTGTGCCCAATTCCCTCAACAATGCCTTTCCTTCCTCCATTGTCTTTCAATCCCTGATATCCTAACACTTAGAAATTCTTTCTTAGTGCACTCAACAAGAATTTACTGAGTACTTTGACATACTGGGGACTGTGCACCGCTTTGGGAATAAAGAGATGAATGGGACACTCTGCAGAGGGAAACACTGGACACTATACACTCAGATATAATTGAGGAAGACACAATTAAGACCCACACAGTGGGCTCTCTGTAAAAGTTTTGTTCAATTAGTGATATAACAGCACATTCTTCATGGTCCTCTGCCCAAAGTGGCAAGGCTGCCATGTACCTTCAAAGTTATGACTACATTTTTGTTGCTGGAAATTGTGCAGTGAGCTCAACAGCATTTTCAAAAAGAAATTTCCTCTTACTATGAAGGACAGCAGGAAGCCTTTTGAGGATTGCTTTTCACTGGTGAGAGTCAATTTCTAAGGTATCATGCTTCTAGAACAGTTCAATTTCAGGGAGTAGGCCAGAGATTCTGAAGATATTCTCCTGAAACTGTGACCTTACAAGGGAGAGATTGTACCACTGGGTGTGAATTTAGTCCTGTGCCAAGCAGGTAACAGTCAAAGGTCATAATAAGTTGTTCCTATTCATTGTAGTGTGCAGATATTTCTTTCTAGATTTTTTTTAAACTAAAAAACAATTATAGAATATTTGTCAGGAATTCAAAGCCTTCCAGAAATAGTTTGACATTTTCTTTACAATAAAGCTTAAAGCAACAAAACATGATAAAGTGACACTTCTTTAGGCAAAGTCGTTCTTTCTTCCACACTACACCCTAAAAGTTTTATATTTTTTTTCTAAAATCTAAAAGAGATGGTGGCTGTGTAATGGCTGTGGCTCTGAGACATGATTGACAGGGACATTTTGTTAGTTATCAAAACCAAATTAACATGTATCTTAGATATGGTTTCTACTTATGTTATGAAACACCATGATCAAAAAGCAAGTTGTAGAAAAGGGTTTATTTGGCTTACACATCCATATTACTTCAAGTTGATCATCAAAGGAAGTCAGGATGGGGACTCAAGCAGGGCGGGAACTTGGAGGCAGGAGCCGATGAAGAGGCCATGGAGGTGTGCTGCTTACTAACTTGTTCATCGCGGTTTGCTCAGACTACGTTCTTATAGAACCCAGAATGACTAGTCCAAGGATGGCACCACTCACAATTGAATGGGCCCTCCCTCATCAATTACTAATTAAGATATTGCCTTACAGTCAGATCTTATAGAGGCATCCTCTTAATTGAGGTTCCCTTCTCTCAGATGTTACTAGTTTTGTATCAAGTTGACACAAAACTATCCAACACAACATGTTAATCAAATAATCCATCATCAGAACCTGAAGGTTTTGAATCCTTGAGTGACTGAGTAGTCTACAGAACCATCTGCAAACTTCTATGTAATACCCTGTGGATAGCAGCTACCCTTTTCATGTCTTAGCTGCTGTGTGATATGCTGATGCAACAGGAGACCATTAGGGATCCTCTTTGTCAACCCTCTCATCAAACCTTCCTAGCAACTATCAAAATGTAGCCAGTATTCATTATATGCAAATGTGAAATTGCCAAACATTGGATCTCTCAGATAGCTGCAGGATCCATACTTCCATATTCATTTTTGTGTTTCAAGTTCCAATCACATGCCTATAATGTGCTGATCACACACATTCACATGGAGGTCAAACAAATGAATAATTCAAACTGTTCACCTCTTGACTATCTTATGACATCAAAAAGGGGTAATTCATTTGTCTTTTTATTTCACACTCACACATGGAAGACTTCTATTGAAATCTCTGAGGTGGAATATAAGGAGACATAATTTTTCAACTGGCACATTTTTAAAGGATTGTTGCAGCAGTTCATGTGCCCAGAACTGTTTTTGCTTTTTACCATCAAGAGTTAACTATGGGACACCTAGGAATTATTCCATTATTATTGGTTACGAAAGGTTTTTGTAAAACCTTTGCTAGTGCTTCACAGAGAAGATACACATCTGTTTACTAAGCTAATGAGTTTCATTTTTAAAGTTTGGAAAACCACCTGTTATAGTCGGCTTCTATGAAATTGTATCTAATAGTTGAGAGGTACAAATAATGTATTTAACCATTGGAAATCATTAAAAAACACTTAAAGTAACTTCATTAAAAGAAAATCATCGAGACCATTCTAACTTTAGAAAAGGAGAATTGGGTGACACAACAGATAATAGAAAAAACATGGTTCCTTCCAGTCTGGGCCTGAGCACTCAGCAGATTTTGGGAGGCAGCCCTGCACCCAATCTCTCAGAACCCAGAGGACGAGGGTCTCCCAGTAGCTCTAACCTGGACAGTATCTTAGGTAAGGAGACAGCAACATCTGCACCAAACAGTGAGTAATTGGGACCCATTGGGACCCAGGAATTCACTCCTGGCCCAGAGCACTGGTTCTTTCCGGTCTGCGTCCAAGCACTGAGAAGATCTTGGGCCCCAGCTCTAAACTCAGTGGTAACACCCACCCCACACAGTTCTGAAAGAACCAAGATAATAGGACAGGCTCCAGTCAGAGACAGTGAGTGCAGGTAGCACTAAAAAGATCCAGATGGCAAAAGGCAAGTGCAAGAACATAAGCATCAGCAACCCAGGGTACTTGGCATCATCAGAACCTAGTTCTCCCACACTAGAAAGTCCTGAATTCCCCATATCACCAGGAAAGCAAGAGTCAGATCTAAAATTACTTCTAATGATGATGATGGAGGACTTTAAGAACGTCATAAACAACACTCTCAAAGAAATTGAGGAGAACACAGGTAAACAGGTTGAAGCCCTTAAAGAGGAAACACAAATATTCCTTAAACATTACAAGAGAACACAACCAAACAGGTGAAGGAATTGAACAAAACCATCCAGGACATAAAAATCAAAGTAGAAACAATAAAGAAATCACAAAGGGAGACTACCCTGGAGGTAGAAAACCTAGGAAAGAAATCAGGAGTCATAGACATAAGCATCACCAACAGAATACAAGAGATAGAAGAGAGAATCTCAGGTGCAGAAGATACCATAGAAAATATTGACACAACTGTCAAAGAAAACACAAAATGCAAAAAGTTCTTAACACATAACATCCAGGAAATTCAAACCTTAGGATGATAGGTATATAAGACCAAACCTTAGGATGATAGGTATATAAGAGAGTGAGGATTCCAACTTAAAGGGTCAATAAATACCTTCAACAAAATTATAGAAGAAAACTTCCCTAACCTAAAGAACAATATGCCCATAAACATACAAGAAGCCTATAGAACGCCAAATAGACTAGACCAGAAAAGAAATACCTCCTGTCACATAATAATCAAAACACCAAATGCACAAAGAAAGAAAGAATATTAAATGCAGTAAGAAAAAAAGGCCAAGTAACATATAAAGGAAGATCTATCAGAATTACACCAGACTTCTCACCAGATACTATAAAATCTAGAAGATCCTGGACAGATGTCATACAGACCCTAAGAGAACACAAATGCCAACCCAGGCTACTATACCCAGCAAAACTCTCAATTACCATAGATGGAGAAACCAAGATATTCCACGACAAAACCAAATTTACACAATATCTTTCCACAAACCCAGCACTACAAAGGAAAATAGTGGGAAAGCTCCAATACAAGGAGGAAAATTGTACCCTAGAAAGAGCAAGAATGTAATCCTCTTCCAAGAAATTTAAAAGAAGATAGCCACACAAAGATAATTCTACCTTTAATAGCAAAAATAACAGGAACCAACAATCACTGTTCCTTAATATCTCTTAAAATCAATGGACTCAATCCCCCAATTAAAAGACATAGGCTAATTGACTGGATACATAAACAGGACCCAGCATTTTGCTGCATACAGGAAACCCACCTCAGTGAGAAAGACAGACTCTACCTTAGAGTAAAAGGCTTAAAAACAATTTTTTCAAGCAAATGGTCCTAAGAAACAAGCTGGAATAGCCATTCTAAAATCTCCAGCCCGAGAACACAAAGGGAGAGACTCATGGCTCCACCTGTATAGGTAGTTTAGGGTGGCCTTGCCAGGCATCAGTGGAAGTAGATGGCCTTGGTGCCTGAAATTTTGTATTCCTTAGTATTGGGGAATTCCAAGAGCAGGGAGGCAGGAATGGGAGGATGGTGGACAGGGTTGAAGACTTACAGTCTCATAGCCAACCCAGGCTATTTACTTTGAGAGAATAGATTTGAGAGGATAGTATTCAGCTGACATTCATTCTGAAAAGCCAAGAAAAAAGCCGGGTTCAGAACTAAGTCTTTTAGGGCTTGTGAATGACCAATATATATCACATATTGTGGATCATGAGAAAAAAATATATCCAATAATTCATACATTTTAACAGTCTTTAAAAATGATATATAGACTCATTACTAAGTTACAAGTCCTCTGTTTAGAAAACAATCACCTCTTGAGTGGTTTTGGTTCAAGAGCATATTGTATCATGTTGCATGCTTGCTGCTATACACTCAATTACTTGAAAAGTAATGCTTCACTCTTTATTAAATCCATGCATCTTTTAAAAAAATAAAAATAAAAATGCCACAACTAAACAAAAAAGAAAAAAGAACTAAACAAAAAAAGAAAAAACGTATTCTACTTTAAGTCATCCCAATTTCCTAATTTTTTAAATGCTCTGTATAGTCTACCTTTTTTATTTTTGAGGAAGAAACAAAATTAATAGCCTGCATTTCCTCTTCATTTAAAATTATGGTGGAAGAACCAAATGCTTGCATATTGGCGATATTGGGGAGAAGAAACTTGTGTGGGGAATAACCCAGGAGCCATCATGGCTGTTTTTAATCTCGAATGAGAGACTTGGTGTAAGAATATAGACGACTCTACTTCACTTGCTTTCCCAGTGTTCCTTTATTCTATTGGAATTGCCTGATCCTTAAGTTTTCCCTAAGCTCTAATTCCTGCAGACTTTCTATTATTTCTTTCTTCTAAATGAATGTAAAAGAATTTTATTTTCATGGTTCACTCTCTCCACAATTTATGCACAATGACGTCCTCGTTCAGATCCTCATTCTATTCACCTTCAGTTAATTCTCTGCTGACTGACCCTCTTCATCTGTAATTATTACCATAGATGCTTTGAATGTATTTATTTCTTCTCACTATCTGCAGTAACTTTACAGTGGTTTGATTAATTTGCAAAGCACTGGTAGAAATAGACTTGGTGGCTTGAAGAATTTATGCATTAACTATTTTTTGGCAACAAGATCTAACAGATAAATGAAATTCTTGGAGATCAGATTTTAAAATACTTATTATTTCCCTGCAAGATTCTAAGTAAATTTGTTGAGCTTTCAAAAGTTCATTCCAAGTTATTTTCCTCAGAAGTAAAAGCAGAACATTCCTGTACATTCCTATCTAGTCTTGGTTTAATAACTTTTCAATTCTGTAGAGCCTGTGTATTTCCAGAGCTTGGTAAACATTTGTCTTTTGGGGAAATATAATGACTTTGAAGTAAGGAGAGTTATCAACAAATAAAGCATAGAGCACTATATTCTTCCCAAGCTACACCATGCAAAGGTTCCCATTCTCTGTGACACAGATATGGGAAAAAGCTGGGAATTAGGGAGAGGAGTGGAGAACGGAGAGGAGGGTAAAGAGAGAGGGTTGATCTGTTCTACTTTCCTTATTAACTTCATTATTTTAGACTAATGATCAGATAAAAACACTGAGGATGATGATATGTGGTGCTTGCTTTTATTAAATATTATTTTTTTCATTTGAAGTATCAAAGTCTTGGTTACAAGGCTCCTTTTAGTATTATCCACCTCTACAGATCAAGTGACACCTGTGAGATTCCCAGGTACCAAAAAAAGCTGTGCTTGATGGTGACAGAGGGCAGATAGCAGGAGGAAAGGAAGACTAGGGGTTGGGAAGACGGTAAGGATGGAAGAGGGATGAGGAAGTGTTTATCATGACAGAGACCCACAGAGCTCACACTGCAGTGGGAACACAATGAAGCAGAATACATATGTGCATGCAAGTTTCATGAATAATAACCAAAGCGTGTGCTTACAAAAAAGGAACACTTTCCAACAAGTGCCACACACACTACCCTGCTCAGCGCCTATGACAGACTCGTGTTACTCAAGCTTGGTGGCTCATTACTGGTTTATACTTATTTTGTGGCCCACTATCAACTCTGAGTTCTTGTTCTAGGACTCTTTAATGATTCCTTTATTTTGATGACTTTTGGGTACTACTATCCTCTCTGAAGTAGTAATATGAACATCTTTTTTTTTTCTTAAGAAAATATATTCCTTGTATTTACCTAAGATTCTACATTAAGAACTTATAGGTGGTGTGTGTGTGTGTGTGTGTGTGTGTGTGTGTGTGTGTGTTTATTTGGTTATGTGTCTTCCAATATGATAAATAAAAACTGAATTTTGTATCCCTAGAGAGGGACTTTTTATTATCTTTTAGTTAACTGCTTGTGCAAGGAATAAAATTATGCTACAGCTTTGCTGAAAGATTGAGTGATCTGTCATTTCCATTTAATTGCTCAAAGGCATGGAGCAGTTGCACTTGTGAATTCATAGAAGTTGAGACAGTATGCACAAAGTCTGTGTAGGCTCAAGTCAGACAAAATTCCAGCAAGCATGAGGTGGGGGAGTTGCACACCATCACACCTCTAGCTAAGGGACTATGGGTAGTTGATAGCTACTGGGTGGGTGACAGTCAGTTTTTGTTAAGTGTGTGAGCCCAGGCAAGTTGAATGCAACAAAGGCCACACATCAAAGGCTTTATGGACAGCACAAACTGTACTTGATAGATTTTAGAAATGATTTACAAAGAGCAATATACTTCACAAAAATACAGATCTCTCCACAGAAAACTCATAATATTGTTAAAGAAATGAAAAACCACTAAAGAAATGGAGAGAGATTCTAGGTTCTTGATTGGGAAAGGCTTGGTACAGTTGTCATATTTTTCTGACATTGTTCATACATATTCAGTGCCATTTGGATAACTATGCCGTCAATTATTTCTTTGGTAAAAATGAACAAGATTATTTAAAATTTTATGTAGAAAGAAAAAGGTACTTAGACTAACTGAAAGCATCTAAAAATAACTAAACAACTTAAAGGCCTTCAGCAGCTAACTTTGTTAACGTACTATACAGTGCTACATTAAGGAAGACCATTGCTCCAGGCATAAGAATAGACAACTAGAACTGGAGAGATGGTTAAGGGAACTTACTGTTCTTGCTGAGGGCCCGGGTTCAGTTTTCTGCACCTACAAGGCAGCTAACAACAGTCTAACTCTGGTTCCAGAGGATGCAACTCCCTCTTTGGTCCTCCATGGGCAAGCATACATGTGGCTCACAGATTTAATGCAGGTAAAACACTCATACACATAGAGTAAAAACACATAAATATTTTTTATTTTAAAAATACAGTTAGATTAAAGAACAGAATAAAGAACTCAGTAATGGACCCACACTTATTTGGTTGTTGTTTCTTGACAGGAAAATGGCATTTGACATCTATACAGAAAAAGCAAATTCACCACATATAAAAATTATCTTGAGATTCACAGATGCAATGCAGAAGTTGAAACCATAAACCTACTGGAGAAAAACATGGTTGAAAGCTTCATAATCATAAAGCAGGATATATAAATTAATAAGCACATCATTAAACACTTGGTAAGTTATTAGTCAAAAATTGAGAAGTTAGGTTTGTCCAATTATAATGTTAAGACAACAAAGTGTCTGGTCACATAATGAGAAAAACAATGAGATGAAACATTTAAAAAACATATATCTGATAAAGATCTCAAGTTCAGAATGTATTTAAAAATCTGTTTAGCAGATTTTTAGTCAATAAAAATACACAAAATATCTGAACAAAAACTTCACAGAAGACAGTATGTGTTATGGGTAATAAATATATGAAAAAGCATTTGGTGTTTTTAGCCTTTGGAGATTTATCATGGCAAGATATTGTGGGAATTTTTCTTATCCTCAAAATAGCTGATTTTTTAAATGGAAAACACAGAGATATGGAACAAATAATATGCTCATATTCCCAGCAGGACTGTAAGACTGTTCAACAACCTTGGAAAAGGTTATAACAATTTCTTCTAAAACCAAACATACACCTACCTTTTGACCCTGTGTTTTAGTTTTTTATCTGAAGGAAATAAGGTACATTCATAAGAAATGAAAATAATTTTATTTATTAAATTATAAATAAGACATAACTTACATGTCTATGAGCAAAAGAATGGATTAATAAACCAGTTATATTTATTCATTGAATGCTACCCAGTGGTAAAAAAAAATTGCTATACATGCATCAACTTGGATAAATCTCATAAACATGCTAAAAGAAGGAAGCTTTATGCAGAGGAAGAATATTCAGTTAATACAAAGCTTTATATCATGTCAAATTAACTTGTGCAAAAAATAAGAAAAGTAATAGCTTTGTGTATGTTGGGATGGGAATCTAATGTGATAGATATTGATAGGTATTTGTGATACTCAGGTATGTGTAGTATGGGTACATAAGATTCATTGTCTGGAATGCTTAAAATTCATACATTATATATAAAATGGAATGCTGAACTCCAGTTACTTATATGTATGTTGAATGTCACTGTGTCTGCAAGTCACTTTGATGTATGTAAAAAAAAATAAAATAGATTGATGGATGGATGGAGACCAGATATGTGAAGAAGCACAAACTTTCCAATCTGCAATCTAGGTGATCAGCTCATAGGCACGGTCTCTCAACTTTTCTTGTGTCTGAAAATTTTTACAATGAAATGCCTGTGAAGAGGAAAGACTAGCATGTGGTCATCAGTTGTCACTTGTGATAGACAGATGGTACTCCTGGGCCTTCACAAATAGTTATCAATAATGTCCATACTCAAGAGGGAACTGAATTGGTAACTGAAAGGAATTTGTTATTCTTAGAACTTGTTTTTACTAAAGATGATTTAGTATTTTAATTACAGTAAATTCCCCAAGTTCTTTGCCAGGAAGACTGTTGGCCACCTCCCCTTTTCATTTTAGTATTGAATATTGAAAGGTTTTATATTTATACCACAGAAATCTACCATCAATAATTAACAATTTGATGCCTTATTATAGAGTTGACTTTTAGGTATGTAAATTTTTAAATCAGCTCCAGCTACATGTCAGTTACACAGTCAAGGATGGAAGTCGGGTTTATTTCACTATGTATTAAGGGCTCGTAGAGTCCCCTATACTTGGGAGGTAACTAGTAATTATTCACTGAGTTGAATGGAAGAATAATATTATGGGCTGGATTCAGTTCTCTGCTTAGAGTTCTAATTCTGTTTATGTGGTTGAAATATGGATAGATTCAGCTATCTGTAAAATACAGATATCAGTCTCTGTGAAGGCCCAGTGTTGACAACAACAATGGCTAACACTGACTCACAAGCTAATTTATCAGGGTCTTTAGAAAATGGAACATAGCCAAGCTATATGCTATTAACTGTAAGTTGAGATTGGCTGGTGTGATTCAGTCTATTAGGTCTCTCAAATGCTTCCAAGATGCATTATTTAGCAGTCTCAAATACTTAGTAAGATCATGACAATGCACAACAAAACTGGAAGCCAATTTGGAAGTCTCAACAAATAGTCACAGAAGATCCCAAGGATAGCTTAACACTGGTCATTCTTGATACCAGGGAGTTGTAACACGTTTGAAGTTTTATCCGCTGTTGTGTCTACATAGTAAACCTCAATCTTTTCAGACTAAAATTTACAGTGAGAAAGATAAATTCCAGAGTAGTCCTTGCTAGGTGAAGAGGGTGGTTGCTGGCAAATAGCAGCCATCACACCCTGGGTAGTTGCATGAGGGAAGCAATCCTGAAGACTGGATAGTAGGAAAGCTGAACCAAGGTTAGAAGTTTAACAGCTGGCCAGAATGCTGGGTATAACCTGAGATGGCATGATTCAGTCAAATATCAATAAGACATTTTCATGCCCAAAGTATTTTTCAGAGGCTTCATTCGACCCCAGAATGCTTGCTTGGAACATAGTGAGGGTAGGAGCTCCTGGTGGTTGAAAAGCATTAAGTAGGAGGATGGCATCAGAAGGCTAAACCTGTCCTTCCCACATAGGACATTCCAGTGTTTAAATCCTCATGAGGTTGATGGAGAGTGACAAAGATTCCAACTGAGTAAAGCCCATCAAGGCAGCTCTGTGTGGGAGGGAAGGCTTGCTGGAAGTCACCTATGCTGCAGGGAGCCTTTCAGAATGAGTCTATAACTCTGGATTATAAAACACAAATCACAGTTCCCAAAACCTCTTTTCCAGAAATGTTAGTGGCCCATAACTTTTTTTTGACACATTGGGCAAAAAACGACCCGTGTAAGTGGCTTGGAAAACGATCTTAAATAATGGCCTCTATCATGTTTCTTTATCAGTGACACAATTTCCCTGGTAGTCTCTATAATATAATCTATATAATAAATGATGATGGACTGACAGAATTTTCATCTAGAATTTATTTTTCCTCCTTGGAGAAACAGACCCAGATATATTTTTCTCGATTTCCTGTGTTTGAGGAGCAAAAGGAAGCCTGTCTGACTGAGGGAACGCCAAGCCTTGATTAAAGCCAAGGCATTAGGAACCTCAGGCAGATAGGCCCAGGGCTGCTTTTATATAAAGAGCCTGCCGGCTTGTGACCACTCGAGCCGAAGCTCAATGTACCTCACGTTATGAAGAATAAACTCCATTGCTTCCTTGATCACTGACATATATAGAAGTATCAGCTTTTAAAATTTTTATTATTTTAGGTGTATGAGTATTTTGCCTTCATGTATGTCTGTGAAACATGTGCTTGTAGAACAGGAGGAGGCCAGAAGAGGATGTTGGGTCTTCTGGAACCAGAGTTACAGATGGTTGTGAGCCATCATGTGGATGCTGGGAATTGAATCCCAGTTCTTCAAGAGTTAAGAGTTAAGATGGCGCTTAACCTCTGAGCCATCTCTCTGGTCCCTAGAAGATCTAGCTTAGAAGATCAGAGAACTCCTGTCCAAATAGTGAATACCAGTGGGACACTAAGGTAAACCACTTACAAGTTTAAACCCCTCATATGAAATAAGAATCCATTCTGTTCATAGGGAACACACACACACACACACACACACACACACACACACACACACACACACCTGCATACACACACACACACACACACACGCACACACGCACACACACGCACACACGCACACACGCACACGCACACACGCACACACGCACACACGCACACGCACACACGCACACACGCACACACACGCACACACGCACACACGCACACAC
>JANHMN010000030.1:878190-944906 GCA_030674055.1 Rhabdomys pumilio | reverse complement strand
TTATTATTATTATTATTATTATTATTATTATTATTATTATTATTATTTTGCCCGATGTGGGGAGCAGCAGAGACAAGGGTGGAAGATGGTGTGAATCTTAGTCCCAGGACTATTTAGATTTGATCTTCCAGTGGGCTCCTCCAGTGGGAAACACATTTCCCTCTTGGTGAGTGAATCACACTGGGTCTTATATTAATAACACAGCTTGGCTATTGGCTTTGCCACATATAGTCACAAACTGTCATTTTTCAATCACGGTATTCTCAGGATGGGTTTCTAGAGTGGCTATTGACTGAAACTTTAATGGCTACTAATAGAGAAGAGTTTTGGAAATGTCTTCCATACTTGATGGGTTCTGTTTCTATACAAATTTACTTATTTTATTTTCTTGTTATATTGTCAATTGCAATGTTATAGGAGATATGCTCATGGTTACAATTGCCCTAAAATTAGTCTTTTGGAGGTTTTTATAGCAAAATTGCTGAAAAGAACAAATAGCTAGCCAAGAAAACAGAGGAGCTACTTTTGCTAATAAAAAACTGAGAACTGAGACAAACTGCTTTTTAATCAGATGAAATGCACACATTGTTGGAAGGTTTCTTTCATTAAAGAGCCAAGCCATAAAGAATCTTGCATTTCAAATTGTTATTTTCCTGAGACATAAACCTTCAGATGGCTTTTATTTTTCCACTTCTACTTCCTGCAAATTCTCCTTCTGTCTTAGCACAATATTTTAATAGTCAAAATCTGTCCTGGCTCTTAAACACATATACTTTAGATAGTGTTCAAATAAATAGCATTTGATCTTATGCATTAGTCTTTTAAATGCATTATTTACACTGCAGAGATTTCTTAATTCAAAGTGGACTCAACTGCATGATTATCTGGAAGTCTTTAGTTTCTTTCACAACATCTGTGACCCACTGCACTGACTAAATATCTCCACAGGACTTAATGTTTTTCAATGTATCTGCCATCTCGTGTGTTTGAATGTTCAAATTATTTCAGAGATTTATTGGTACCTTTCTCTAGACTACAGGTTAATTCTATTTTTCTATTAATTTTCTATTAATAACAAACTGGGTCATTTGCAGATGGCTTTTCAGATAAATGCAAACCACATGTGGTTACTTAATGTTCTAGGGCTACAAGATTTTATCATTGACAGTCGCCAGCCCCCATTTCATCATCACTAATGGAAGGTCAGTGCTGATGGGAATAGTATACATGGTCAATTGACACAGCCAACACCCAAACTGCTGTTTTCTCCTCCAGCCTGCTCCACCCCAGGGAACCTGGAATACATTTACCCAGAGCCATGACCGTGTCTTGGAGTGCTACTCTTAAGTTTCAGAACCAGACACCCAGCAATGGTCTGTAGCTTTGGAATCAATATTAGTTTCTATTCTCAGCTCCTTCACACTGCTTTCTGTAGCTGACTAGGTACACATCCATGCCTGGTGCCTCAGCTATTATGAACTTCAGCCAAATGATGCAGAGGGCTCAGGACTCTATCCAAACTTGTCTGCTTTGCTTCCTTCTGATATAAAAACTCAACTTTTATTTAGTTCAGATTCTATGAGTTGTCCAGGTCAATTTATTATACTACTCACTTAACCTTGTATCATTTGCAACAACCAGCTTTAGATCTTACCAGTTGCAGAAACTCAATAAATATTTGTCAAACTGAATGAAATCTAGTTGAATTCTATCTGCTTCTATTTGCTGGCTTTTCTACTTAGTGTGGTGGCAGATATTACAGTCCACAGAAGAGTTCTACTTTATTAAGAATCACTGAACCTCCAGCATGATAAGCAAAGCTGTGGCCCTAACTCAGATCTCTGAGCATCTATAGGGAACCCATAACATGGTTGTATGGTTACATATTTTAATGTTATAATAAATCCTAATCCTACCAGGTGTGTTATCTTAGATGAGTTAATACCTACCATTCAGCATTCTCTATTATAAAACAAAAGTAGTCATGTCATAATGTTCTTAAAGGATCACATAAAATATTGTATATTAAGGGTTTAGTTTGCCTGACACACAATAAGCAAATTTAGTTGTTGTCATTATGGCTGAGCATTTTCTGTGGCTAGAAGACTGGTATCTTAGTTATGGTTTCTATTGCTGTGATGAAACATCATGACCAAAAAGTAAGTTGGAGAAAAAAGGATTTATTCAGCTTTTATTCCAGATCATAGTTCATCATTGGAGGAGGTGGGAGCAGGAATCCAAGCAGGGCTGGAACCTGGAGGCAGGAGCTGATGCAGAGACGGTGGACAGGGATCTGCTTACTGGCTTGCTTCCGTTGGTTTGCTCAGCCTGTGTTTTTCTAGGACATCTAGCCCATGGATGGCACCACCCACCTTGGGTTAGGACCACCCACATTGATCACTAATGGATAAAATGCCTTATAGCTGGATCTCATGGAGGCATTTCCTCAACTAATGCACCTTCCTCTCTGATGACTTTAGCTGTGTCAAGTTGACATACAAAACCAGCCAGTACAATTCTACTTTCTTAACACCCACATATGAATTTCTTCACTGAATAATGATTTCAATATTTTTATTTATCATATATCTTTGTTTATTCAAGCTGTATGGCAGAATCCTATGGACTGAATGGCTTACAAAAGTGGAACCTGGAGAGTGGAAGATGAAGAAACTGGCAGATGTAAGGTAACCCCAGCATTGTGGTTATTATCTAAGTCTCTTGATATGTACTCTAGTGATGAAAAGTCTGCAGAGGTTTCTGGAGTCTCTGGTAAGGGTACTAATTCAGTTCAAAAGGGCTCCATTCCCACAACCTAATCACCTCCTGGGACTAATTTTAGATGTCCGCTCGTCCAGATCGAAGAGTAGCTACATAGTCAAGCATGCTTTTGAGTGGAGTTGTTGGGATATCTCCAGAGGAAATTTTTAGGGGAGAAAACCAACAGGGTGAGAAAATTCACCCTCATTGTGGCCATGAATCAGCCAGTCACCCACTTTCCAGATAGAAAGAGGAACTGAATGAAAAGTGAGTCCATCTGTTCTCCCCTATCTTCCCAGGACTCAGACACCTCGTTATCCTGCTCTTAGACATCTCTATTTAGTCTTTAACATTCACATCCATGCTCTCTTGGGCATTTACTCCTTGGACTGATTTTGCTTTTTCTGGTTCCCTGGTTTCAAGGTCTTTGAATGCAGAATAAGCCATGTCAGAACATTTTCTCATTCTCTAGCTGGTCAGTAGACTGCAGTGAAGTGTCCATGGTCATCAAAGATTACCTAATACGTTTCCTTCCTCTTCCTCCACTCTCCTCCTTTCCCTCCCCCTCCCTCCCCCTCCCTCCCCTCCCTCCCCCTTCTCCTCTACTTTCCTTTCTTTTCTCCCGCCTTTGTTTCTCTGTTGATCTGCTGTCTAGCTTGCTACCCTTTCTCTGAAGAACCCTGAAAATCATACATTAGGGGTTATGGTTTCAAGATATAAGCTTTCGAGGCAGACAAACATTCACTCTACAGCAGTAGCTGACTTTATTTATATTGATTGTGTTGTGTATACAATTCTATGTTCAGAACAGTAAAACACATCCCAAGGATCTTCCAATCAGATTTCTAGCTAGAAATAAAGTTAGAGTGAATCAAGTCACATTAGAAAAAAATATCAAAAATTACCCCTCTAAAACAAAAACAAAACAAAACTAAACAAACGGAAACAAGAACACACAATACACCCCAAGGCTCAAAGAAGTTAAACAA
The DNA here is from genome assembly GCA_030674055.1 of Rhabdomys pumilio. Taxonomy (NCBI): domain Eukaryota; kingdom Metazoa; phylum Chordata; class Mammalia; order Rodentia; family Muridae; genus Rhabdomys; species Rhabdomys pumilio. Next base: position 941,157 of record JANHMN010000030.1, on the reverse strand, counting down.
GAAGTCAGGCCCAAGCAAGGAGGCTTGAATCACATTTAGAAGTGGGAATAATACAATAGCCAAAGGAGGCAGAGGGAGGGTGGGAACTAGGTGGGGGGAGGGGAATGGAGGGCACATATGTAGCAGATGTGCAGCTCAGTCTCCATCTGGGTCCCCCAACAACTGGAGCAGAGTTTCTCCCTAAATCTGTAGCCTGATAGTGGTATTTGTTCCTCCACAGGGCTGCCTGTCTTACCTCAGTGGGAGAGGATGTGCCTAATCTGGCAGAGACTTGACACAAGAGGCAAGAGGGTTGGGGGTGATACCTGGAGGGGAAGGGGGGACCCTCTCAGAGGAGAAGAGGATGGAGTGGGGGAGGGGACACTCTGAAGGGGGGATGGGAGCAGCATTTGGGATGTAAATAAGTAAATAAATAAATAAATAAATAAATAAATAAATAAAACAAAAAATAAACCAGCAAAACAAGTCAGACAAAACCAGCTTTCACTCTCCAAGTATTGAACTGTTTGTTAAGAGGAAAGTGACAAAGATAACTCACTATAAGATCAATAGGCAGTATAGTAGCATACAAAGGCTCAGAAATTTGTTACAAATTAATTGTTTTCAGCCAGAGAATGTCACATCATGAGGAATTACAGTGTCATCTGTGAAGGGCTTTGGGATGGAGCCGGGAGGGAGAGAGTAGGTCAGCACTACTCTGCTCACACACAGCCAGCATCAGACTCCATACCAGTTTCTGGAAACAAGAGTTCCAATGGACCTGGTGACTTAGGCTCTGGTGATTACTTCTCAGCATGCAGATGCAAGCACGGCAGAGTGGACTTGCCTGCTTGTGAGTTGTACAATGGTTTTTATGTTCTGGGCTTTTAATTTGTATGCTGCGTCAAGGCTGCCAAGGAGTGTGATGTGAATCAGGAAAGCTCAGCTGAAGGAAAGTTTGACTAAAAGGGGGAATTAAGACTAGGTAGGTTTAAGACTTTTATTCAGATTTGTATTACTAAGTGCGCTGGGGCCAGAGGTGGTTTTCTACCCAACCAGGAGGCCTAGAATGCGAAACTTTTCTGAAGTTGCTCAGAGATTGAGAAGCGGTATTATTCCAAGTCATCCCCCCATGTGGAATGACAAAAAGACAAAAGGACAAAGGACTTAATGCTGCTCAGGCTGAAGACATTAGATACTTTATAACTTTAAAAAAGTGCAGAACAGCAAGTAGATTTTTTGTGGCTGTCTTCTATCCCAAAGGCCAGACTCTGACTTCAATTCAGAGTGTGTAAACTCTCAGAATGTAAAATGTTGTTCCTCTTGGGAAATTATATTGCAAAAAATCATCTATGAAACACGATCTGGTTCTTATTTTAGATTCAGTATCAAAACAACATGATTAAAAAAAAAAACCCCACTATACTGATCTGGCAGAGTGGGAAGGAATCTTAAACAAAGAAATGTTACATATAAATAATCAAAACAATACACAGATTAATATTTAATGAAGCAGCAGCCAAAGTATGTTGTGAATGTTAACCTACAAAATCTTTAAAGTAACATTATAAATATATATACCACTCTTACCCCCATTTATAGAGGGAGACTGGAACATAGAGAAGTGCTCACAGCAGTTACACAGAGAAGGAAAGGCAAGACAAGGAGCTGAAATGGGTGTTTAATTTCTACTTTATATTTACAGATAATAAAAATATTGATTTAAAAAGGTACTAAAAAGATGAAAATTAGGAGATAACCATTTTCTTCATTGGATTCATGACATTGCAATTAGATTAAAAACCTGATGCTTGTAAAATATTTCAATACTTCATGCAATTTTATACAAGGGATTAGTTATAGGTGGAGTGTAGGCTTCATAGCGATTTTCAAGAGCTGAATTTGTTCTGAGAGGAGGAAGATACACCTTCCCACCTCTACTTGACTTCCGGGAAGTCTACATCGGCCTTACAGAACTCTCGATTGTTTCTCCATTGTATCAGGAGACCTAAACACCTCAGCATTGTGTATGCTATGCTGATGCTTTGACCTCCTTGAAAGTTCAGGGAACCCTACTCAAGCAGAAGGAAATGTCTTCAGGAGTTAAGTCAAAAGCAATCTTCCTCTTGGGCCTGGCTTGCTTGGAGCTATCTATGATTCTGACTGACCTCTGCTGCTTGTCCATCTTCCACACAGGCATGGTGGAATTCAGGTCATTTTCACTAGATAAATAACTGACGAGACTCTAATGCAGCCGTGGAATCAGTGTCTACGGTTCTTACAACTAATAACTCTGCTCTAGGATGTAGAGGCATGGGAGAATAAATAACTTGCCAAGATGTACAGCTCCTGAGTAGCCTGTTAGAGCCCTCCCTGAACAAAAGCTACTTAGGCTTAGAGTAGGGAGAGGTCCTCTGCACACATGTAACAGATAAGCTGCTGGATCTCCATACAGGACTCCCTCTAACAGTGGGAGCAGGAGCTGTCTCTGACTCTGTTGCCTGCCTTTGGACCCCTTTTACCTAACTGGGCTGCCTCTTCTAGCCTCAATAGAAGATGTGTTTAGTCTTAGTGCAACTTGATATGCCAAGGGTGGTTGATATCCATGGGAGATCTCCATTTTTCTGAGGAGAAAGGGAAGAGGAATCAGTGAGAGGGAGGGAAGGGGAGACAGAGGCACTGGAAGGAGAAGTAGGAGGGGAAGATGTGATTGGGATATAAAGTAAACAATTAATGATAAAACCAAACCAAACCAAAAAGATGTGGGGAGAGCTGGAGAGCTCTGTGAAGGAGATGGCAGCTGACAAGCCAAGCACACTGAGGATGGAGGAAGCAAAGGGCCAGACAGCCACAAGCAACAAGAATCTCTGTGGAGATGAATGGTCTTCAAAGTAAAGTGCCTCTTCTCACTGTCCTCTCTTGGGGGATTCATAGAGCCTCTCCTGGTTATTTGGGTTTTCATTTAAGAATCATCAATAAATTTAATCTGAATGGAATTTTCTGGCTTAAGATAATCTTTTTGAGTAATTATGTTGCCAAAAGCTAGAGGGTCTACCTGGCCCACTACCCTGACATCAATGCAGTAACCAGTATTATTGTTAATTCTATAATAAATACTGTGCGGGATTCTACATTAAAATATTGTGACAGCATTACTGAAGCCTATTTTAGCCAAGCGAACCTACCTGATGTGAGGAAGCTTAGTTGTGGAACATAAAAGAGGGAGGGTTTACACTTCTTAGAAGAATACTGTTTCTCTATAGGGTTAGCCTTTGCATACAGATACCACTAGTAAAGCAAATCATAGCTGAGAAGGGAAATCTACAGTAAGCTTTAACATAAGATTAGCAGCAACTGGAAAAATGTCAATATTATTCAAACAGAAAAAAAACTTCTCAAGAAAGGAAGAAATACACCGGGCGGTGGTGGCGCACGCCTTTAATTCCAGCACTTGGGAGGCAGAGGCAGGCGGATTTCTGAGTTCGAGGCCAGCCTGGTCTACAGAGTGAGTTCCAGGACAGTCAGGGCTACACAGAGAGACCCTGTCTCGAAAAACCAAATAAATAAATAAATAAATAAACCAAAAAAAAAGAAAGGAAGAAATACAAATCTATGCTTTTCCTGAGCGTATATATATATATATATATATATATATATATATATATATATATATTCTTGCTTTAAAACTAAATTTGTTTGCATAATTACAAAACATGTTTTCCCCTTTGGATTCTAACTCAACAGTTATTTCCCAGAATACCTCCAAACAAGAATGAGTATGTAGACAAGTGTGTGTGTGTGTGTGTGTGTGTGTGTGTGTGTGTGTGTAGACACAAGGCTAGGGTTGGATATTCCAACCTCATTCAAATCTATTAAGAAATGTTTCAATTAGTGATTACATCATGCCCTACAGTCTACTGAAAAGGTCAAGATCTATAGCAAGACTAAATATATATAGTCCAATGAGGGAGCAAGCAAGGCCAACTCTGGGAAATTCTGGGAGGCTTTCATACTGTTTTGAAGATAAGGACTTTTTTTGGGGGGAAGAGATTTTATTCTTCATTATGAAATGTTTAACTATAAAAAAACCCCAGAGTTATCAAGGCCAACTCTAGCTTCATATAAAAGTAGTTTTAAAGGCAAATCTGTAATAATTTCTTTCTTTTTGAAAAAAACCACAAAAATAATGCTGTCTGTATTCCAGTGTTCTCTCTTTTCTCTAAGGACTTTAAGTCATTTTTCACAGGTTTCAATAGAGCTGACAATTTTATGCAGTTTTGTGAGAACAGAGGTCAGAGTGACCTTCCTAACGTGCACAGATGACCAGAATATGTTTTACTAAAGCCCTCAATGATTCACAGTGGTTTTTAGGAGAAAATTCAACCCCCCTGCAACTGCAGCTTTTCATTTCTGTCTTCATATGTCACAGTTCATCTTCCACTGCTCTCCTTCACAGGACCCATGGTGACAAAGCATGCCCTTCAACAGAGTCCTCTCCCACAAAGTCTGCACACTGTTCCTTCATCCTTAGACTTATCCCTTTTAGTCACACTGTCCCTTGTTTGACTTGTCCCATCTATTATTATTCTTAGAGGAGCAAAAAATAATTGCTGTGATAGCTAATTTTGTGTCAACTTAGCTGGGCAATGGTATCCAGATGTTGAATGGATATTTCTGTGAAGATTCTGGGGAGGTGGGATGAGATTACAATTTAAATAGTTGGACTTTGAGCAAAGCCAGGTGGTCTCCATAATTGTATTGATTTTCCTCCTCTCAAGTTATATCTTGAGAAAAGAATAATTTTAGCTGATGGTTTGAGGGTAGAGACTATCATGTCAGGGAAGCAATGGTAAAGTTTATAGAAACCCAGTGCTGTTGCATTGGGAGTGTTCTCAAAACACTGAGAAATTTCTTTTTAAATGTCCATTGTTTCTAACAATTAGGGAAATGTAAATCAAAACAACTTTGAGATTTTGTCTTACTATTCAAAACAGCAAAAACCAGTAACAAATGCTAGTGAAGGTGTGAGGAAAGGGAACAAAAGAAAACAATTGCATGGAGCACAGTTTGCCAACACAGACACGTCTGAGTGGAGTGCCCGGCCACAGCTGACATTCCTGTCTGAGTGGAGTGCCCGGCCACAGCTGACACTCCTGCTCCTAAGGTTCAAGGAACTTTGAGGGAGTTGTGAAGAAATATTGTAAGAGCCAGAGGAACAAGGAAGGAACTGTGCCTCTATGACATGGTAGGAGGTTACATCCGTGATCTCTCAACAGTGTCCCTGCCTAAACGAGACCTAAGCAATGGTGGCAGCGGCAAGCTTACATGGAAGGGGACCTCAGGTCCTTATCACCAGACAAAGAACTTCTGGCAACTAATGGTTGTTGAAAAAGGAAAAATTAATTTTCCCCAGAGAGGTGTTTCTAATTGTTTATTCAATATAAATTGATCAGCCCTGAAATTATATACACAAGAGCAATGCTATATGGGACCAACAGTTTCTATTTAGATATGTATGCACATATGTATATATTCAGTGAAAAAAGAGGCCATTAATTTGAGAGGAATTACAGGAGAATATGAATGATGCAAGGGAGAAAATGGAGGAGTAAATGATGTAATTATATTTTAGTTTAAAACTTTGCAAAATAAATAAATAAATCAGCTTAGGACCTTTTGCTATATATTAAATTTAAGTGTAGAGTGAAAATACTGGCTGGGACCAAAATGTCACACTAAAACGTACAAACCCCTTAAGCTTTAAACTTTAATAGATTGTATCCATTTTTACATTTGCTTAGTTGCATCTCTTTCTTCTCAAAAGTCATGCTGTGTCACTTTTCCAGATTTGAAATGACTGAGATTTATCCACTATTTACTATAGGAACAAAGAAAACATATTCGTGTCTTAAAAATATGTTTTTAGCTGTTATATGATTGTCGTATTACCTATGGTTAGATTTCTCTGATATGTGTAAAGGCTGAAGAAGGCTGACCCTTCAGGCTACTGGAACTTGAAACATATGTCTTAGAGTTTCTCTTGCTGTGATGAAATGCCATGACCAAAAAGCAATTTGGAGAGGAAAATGTTATTCATCTTATACTTCTACATTGCTGTTCATCACCAGTAGAAGTCAGGACAGGAGCTCAAACAGGGCAGAAACCTGGAAGCTAGAGCTGATACAGAGGCCACTGAGGGGGTCTGTTTACTGGCTTCCTTTTCCTGGCTTGTTTAGTCTACTTTCTTACAGAACCCAGGACTATCAGTCCAGGAATGGCACCACCCACCATAGGCTGAGCCCTCCCCAACTGATAAGTAATGGAGAAAATGCCTTACAGCTTGATCTCATGAAGGCATTTCCTCAGCGGAGGCTCTTTCCTCTCTGATGACCTTAGTTTGTGTGTCAAGTTGATACATAAAACCAACCAGTACAACGTATAAATCTCTATTTCATTCTGCTCTTTTCTTCATGTTCTATGCTGTGTAAAAGGGTCGTCCAGTTGATCTGCTTGTTGTTTGATAATGAACCTGGGAGTGGTGAGCAGACACATAGCCCTACAGCCAGGTAGGAAGCCCTGCCCACATTACAGTCACCAGATACTATGATGTAATACAGATGTATGAAAAATGCTTTTAGATTTAAGGGACATTCATAAGGACCACCCCAGAATCCACAGTTGAAAATTTATATTCTTTATGGTCCGTATGTTCCTGAGCCCAGTTCCAAACTCTAGACACACAATTGCAAAGGAACAGGACTGTATTCTCAGGATGTATTGAAGTAACCAATGTAGCCTTTTACAATGTCAGGCAAATAGATTAATTGCATCAGGAGGCAAGGAGAGTCACTAATGTGAACTATACATAAAGTCATAATTTGTTGGAGCTTTGTCAGACCTACATGCCACAAATCCTGACATTTTTTTTCTCACTAAGCCCCCTTAACAGCTTGGAGAGATGTATACAAATTTTTGGAAAAAGTTCAGTGTAATGAGCAAGCCCACACCATTGCTTAAGAGCGTCACAATGAGGTCATGAAGCCTGCACCTGAACATGGTGTTCGCATGTCTCCACCAGTCAAAGATTGTTGATATTTCTAGGTTGGGTATTGGGTTACACTTCTGATTGTTTGGGCATCTTGTTGTTGAGCATTACCAAACTCATAAATCCTTTGATTAACACTTAAAAAATTGTATAAAAGCAAAAAGGAGAAAGGTGGATGGAGTAGGGATTTTCTAGGGAGGGGAAATGGGGAAAGAAGATGGCATCTGAAATGTAAATAAAATATTCAATAAAAAATAAATTAAAAAATCTATTTGCCCTTTTAAAAACATCTTTCTGTCTTTCCCTTCCTACAGTGTTAGTACAATATACAGTATATACATACACTGTATACATACAATATATACAGTATTCAATATCCAGTATGTGTTTCTAAGCAGTTGGTAAATGTCTTGGCTATATATCAAAGGTACTTTCCAAGATAAGTTAGTTTACTGAGCCAAAGGTGCGAGATTAAATATTTTTTATGAGTCCTTGTGTTTCTACTGGAATATACAATAAAATACAAATGAGGTGTTAAATCTGATTCCACAGTTGTTTCCGTATTATTTCTTTAAAAGGCTGACTCTAAACAGTATATATTCACTAATGACCCATTAAATACATTCTTTAGAAAGACAGCTAAAGGATTTATAATTCCATAACACATGGACCAGGAACTTTAAAATAGAAACTTAGCTTGCTGGTATCAGGGCAAATTTTTCCTATTTTTGCTTTGTTTCCAACTATCCTAAGGCCTGTAGTTCACTGAGAACTCATAGGCACCATGATCCTTAAAATATGTATGTTTGAAGATTTTTTTTCACATGAACTGAAAAAGAGAGGAAAGATGCCTGCTCATCCATAGAAGAGAGAAGTTTTGCTGTGGACCACATTACCTTGCCTGACCTGGGGGCTGGGGTGGTGGTGAGGGGAGAAGCTGATCTGTGAAAGGATTGCTTCCTCATTTTGTAAGAGTTGGATTAGGTTTGTAGAAGCATTGGCCAACAATCAAAGGATAAGGAGCTAGAGCAGCTGGTTGGAAGGATCAAATGCCTAAACTAAGCCCCTGTTCCCAGCACATGAGCATCCCAAAGCGCCAGCCATATATACCAATAGAAAGAGAAAGGTGGGTTGCATGGTACTCTACTAGGTTTGTTCAACATAAATTCACCTTGGTGAAGGTCCTGCAAGATTAGGACCCTCCTTCATATTGTTTTTGGAATAAGCAGGCAATAACCTAGAGGAACTGAACAGATTATTAAGATTTGAATGGTCCCTGAAAGCCGGTAAGTGAGAGTAAGAGCAGGAGGCAGTTACAGAGGCTGGGAAGTACAGGGGCTGCGAGAGGGTCAAGAACAAGACACACTGAGGCAAATGCACGAGGCTACTGGGCGCTTGCTATCTTGTGAGACTCGCTTGGTATTCAGTCTTTTTTTATTGTTTGGGCAACTAAAGCCAAGGAAAGGAAAGGATAAAAGAGTGGTGATTATGGGTGAGGGTTTCTTTTACAGGAACAATGAAAGGGAGATGGCTCTCAAATTCAGTTGGAACTAATGAAGCTAAAAAAGTGGATAATCTCAAAAGGCAGACATGATTCAAGAGCATAGCAAGGAGCAAGAAAGACATCACGTCTTGGATTCAAGAGGCAATGAGGGGATTTCTATTCTGGCTTAAATAACAATGGGCCAACTGTTAGGTATTATCTAATTTACCTGATTCAGAAATCCTACATTTGGCACAAATGCTACTGTCCTTTATGAAATCAGATACACTTTCCAGAAGGATCTTTTATTGTGGTTTATTCTGTTTTGTTTTTGTTTTTGTTTTTGTTTTTGTTTTTTGCTGTAGTTTTAAATTAGCCTTGCTCCCTCTAAAAAGCAGGAGGAGAATCTGTGATTCTAAAAAGACTCAAGCTGTATGCTCTCCTGTGCCTCAGTCACTCCCTACTTTTCATGTAAAAACTGCATTACTTTTCTTTTTAAGTCATGTTTACAGGGTCATTGAAAATCCAGTGTGAAAGACTGAGAGAGGTGGTAGAGCTAGCCTCCTCCTCACTGATGCTCACCCATCCTGTCTCAGCTAAAAGTCCGGCTTGTCCTAGAAAGAGCAGAAAGAACTTATTCAGGGCTCCAGGTTAATGGGAAAAGAAGATGTTACATTCTTAAGGGAGTAGATGACAGATGCTCCATCAAAATGTGTCTGACCCCGTGATGCTCTGAATTCCTGTCTTTGTGGAGGCAGTTATGATTGTGTGATGGTTTGCCGAATAACCATTTGTTAAAAGGCATCTTGCGCTGCATGATACATTCCAAATGGGCCTGCCAGCACACAGATATCCCTCCAAACCTATCAGTGTGAGTTAACGTCAAGTCTCATAAACATAGGACTTTAAAAATCCATTGCAATTATTACTAAAAGGAATGGTAATTCCAGTTATTGCAGACACTTTTTGTTACCCCATCCCAAGCATGTAAATTCTTTTACCCTGATTTCTAGTTGTTCAGAATGGTACCTAATTTAGCTAGAGAATTAAAATATGGTGCCCATGTCTGTAGGTTGAATGAATTATAAACTTCAGAAGCCAACTGATATTTAAAGGATTTTAGCCCCGAGAGAAGAAGATGCAGAAGGGAGGAGCCACATTGTGTTTTACAGCCCAACCCATCCTCTGAGAGGTGGAAGTCATTTTTGATGGAGAACCATGCTGTCTCAGCCAGGATTCTATGCTGCAGAAGTGGAATCATGTTCATTGTCAGAGTGTGTTCTGAACAGCGTTAGTTTGAGAAGTCTCAACAGACAGACTCAGCCTGAGATAGGATCTCAGGCTTTTAAAAATATGGGATCTCAGACCTGCTCTTGATCAGTCAGCTGCTTGCTGACTGTCTCTTAGGTTGTTAGAAAGGCTACACTCTAGCTCTTTAAGACCACTAAAATAAATGGAGGGCTACCTTTTTTTCCACTATCTATCATCTTAGGGAAACAAACAGAAAATACACCAGGGCTTCATATACTGAAGGGAGAAGAGAGAACATGAGACATTGGAGAGGGAGATGTGGAAGGGAGTAAGCCAGAGGAGTACCAAAACACATATGTTCAAAAATTCTATGATCAACGTTACACTGTATGCTAATGTAAAACTAACAACAACAATAATAGAATCTTTTCCAATAAACTTGTTGTATGCATTGATACTGTCAGTCTGTCAACAAGTCTTCTGGGCTTATTTTTACAGGCTATTTCACATCTTCTTGGTCCTTCCCCTTGGTTAAAACCTTATTCATGACTCTTACTGTCTCACTATCTCATTATGTGCAAAGGAAGAGAAATATAACCTTCTATTTGGCCATGTTCCTAGTTCTGAAATGAGAGTCATGTTGTCATTGCTCTCAAGTAACTCATGTTTCAATGGAAAAGGGAAAAAGGAAAATGAACGGGTAGGAAAAGCAATGTTGTTCTGGTGTCCTGGGATTATTTGGAATGGGACTTGGGACAGCCTGTGTTGATACGTTGGACCTAGAGGAATTAGAGGCATGTGGGTATGTATGGGTATAAACATACATCCACATGTGCACATTTGTGTATGTGCTATGGGGAGAATGTGTACATGGAAGACAAGCACAAGAGCAATGTTGCTGGTCTTTGCCACTTGGTGGATTCTTCTTTTTCTCATCTTTGATCCCCCATTTCACCCCATAACACTAGATAGGAGAGAAACAAGGATAGAAGAGGAGATTACAGAATCTAACTTCTTTCCTTTTGTTTCTTCTTTGACTACTGCTATCAACAAACTGCAACCAACTTCCCTTAACAACCAACATACACTCACCAGGCCTGTTGGGGCCTCAAATTTGTGCACCCCCTGAAAAGTTCCCAGAATTCCAAACATCTCACAATCTCAGAAATTATCTGGAGCTGGCCTAAACCATTCTTCTCCCAGAGCATGGGGCAAATCATGATCGGGTGCTGTGGACAGTCCAAAGCAGCCCTACATCCTTATATCTGGGATTAAAATAAAAGCAAATCTTATAATATTTCTGCGTTTTTCAAAAGAAACCACAATTCCAGAAATCACAAAAAACCTGACTACAGACAATGAAGTAGAAAACCTATTACAGGCTTAATTGGAAGAGCAGGAAGGACAGAAGTACTTTTCAGAAACTTTCCTCACACAATAGTTGGTAAAAGGATGAAAGACTCTAGTTTATTGTTTTGTTTAGTAACCAAGGCAATAGATGATGGTGTTGACCTCATCCAAGGGTTTTAAAAATGAATGGAAGAGGAGTTATAAATAATTAACCTGTCTTAATAAGTGATTAAGTGGAATGTACATTCACAACCTTCCCTAGCCCCAATTTCTTCATCTGTAAGGGAGACATAAAATAACACTCAAGACCACTGTATGAGTTCCATAGGACATTTCCTTTATGGAAATAACTGACATGCATAAAAAGTCAATTTATTTTATTTTTTGAACATAACCAGTCTTGCAGTTCTGAGCGTCTAATAGACCATTTATTTCACTCTCTTAAAACCTACTGTGGACCATGTTTCTCAGTATGGGCATTATGGACTAGATAAGACTTCAGTATGATGGACTGTTATGAGACAATGCTGAAGCCCCTACTTACTAGTTGCCAATAGCACCCTTGATCCAGCCATGTATCTCCAGCCCAGTCCCATGAGCTTATCATATATCTGCAGGTCTCCTTTCATACTTTTATACTTTATGAACCAAGACTCTCCCCACCCCCACACAACTACAGCCATGCAAGGACTTTTCTTGTCAGGTTGACCACTTTTTATTTTGACAGGTAAGACCATTTCAATAACAGTAGTTAATAGCACTCTATAACTTTGTTAATTAAAGGGACTCTTCAGAACAAAAAGAAAAAAGAACCTGACTTCAGGAGAAAAGAAAGCATCATGAGTGAAATGACTTGGCCTTACAGAAGGATTCTTTACTAGGCTCTTTGTTTTTGCTTCTGAGAAAGCACCATTGGTGAAGACTTTATTATAAAGCAGTTTGGGAATTGGTTTTATTTTCTGCCCAATAAGACCTGGCAATAGTATTTGTTTCCTTGATCTGCAGGGGTTAGCCCAGGATCCTCTGGTCTTCTACCCTAATAGCCTCGCCCCATTACTTGCTTCCTAGAAACCGTTTCCTTATTTCTAAGTCAGTGCCCTAAACCCGAGGCAGTTCTTCCATCTACTAAGATTGCTTTTTTTTTTTTTAAAAAAAAAAACCCATCATTCCTTTATACTGGTTAGAATCATCACCATCTTCCCAACCTTTGTAGAAAAGGGTTTTCCATGGAGCAATTGGCACCAAGAGTGCATTTGCTAAATTGAGCAGCTGAAATGACTCTGAGCTCAGGTTTTCTATTTATGTCACTTGGGATATATACTCTCTCAGTTTTCTATTGCAGTCATCATATTTGAGTAAAAATTCAGTTGTTAAACACTACAGAAACACATTATCTTATAGTTATGTATATGATGCATCTGATACAGGCCTTTTTAAGCTAGATCAGTGTGTATCAGGGCAGTATTGATTTTTTGATGCCCTGGGGAAGAATTTGTCTCTTCAATCTTTCCATCCTGCAGAAGCCATGTGAATTTCTTGGCTTCTGGCCCATTCCCTTCATCTTAAAGGCCAGTGATATTGCACTTCTCTGACTGTAGTCATCTCTCTGGCTGATGTGAACTTGGACAAGAAAAGTTTTTGGTTGTACTTGCATAGTTACACTGAGACAACTGAGTAATCTAGGATGATTCTCTCTCTCTTCCTTCTTCAGTTAATCACATCTACAAAGTTACTTTTATCAGGTAAGATAAAGTATATCCAGTTCTGAAGATCAGGCTGTAGACATCTTTGAATTCATCTGCCTATCTGATCCACCCTCACTGTTCTTACTAATACACAGACTTTATCTTCATTGAGAGTCCCATTCCTCATTAGAAAATTAATCACAGTACAAAATTAATGAATGAAAGAATCAAGCTTTGCAGCCATGTTGTGTAAGCTCAAATCTACAGACACAGGACTGATACATACATGAACTCAAAGAGACCGTGGCAGCATGCATACAGCCTGCATAGGCTCAAACCAGACAAAACACTAGCATTAAGAAAGAGTTATAGACACAAAGTCACACCCCTTAATGAGAAGCTATTTATAACTGATAGCTGCTGCGAAAGGAGGATCAGTTTTCTCCAATGGACCATCACTGGATATGTAAACCACATTTTGTGTCAGGCCCTATGCCTAGGAATAGTTGGTCAATATAAAATGGACTCTACATTGTGTGTGTGTCTGTGTGTGTGTGTGTGTGTGTGTGTGTGTGTGTGTGTTGTTTTGATTTTTTGTCTTATTCTTTTGTTTTTTTGTTTTGACTTCTGTTTTTTGATTGTTGTGGGTTTTTCCTTTCATTTTAGATATAGAAAAAGACAACATGAAGTTGTTGTTGGATACGTAGGTAGGTAGGAACTCAGAGTGGTTAGGATAGGGGAAAGGATATGATCAAAATGTGATGTGTGAAAAAATATTTTTATAGGAAGACAATGGCTAACACATTTGGCCTGTGTACTGGCTGACTGCCATGTGCATTGGCTTAAGATGTCATGACAACAGTCTGCACTAAGGTGCTTTCCTGATGTTATTTGACAATGCATTGATGTTTTACTCAACATGTGGTGTGCGCATTCAAAGTAAATGTGCATAGCCACAAAGAATATGAAAGTCAGATTCTTCAAAACTGGGCTCTGTCTTTTATACTTTAACTCTGTAGACTTGGTCAAACCTCATCCCTACATGTCAGCGTATCTTTAGTATCTTGAGACCTTCAAGTTAGGCATTCTGTGATACTTCTCTAAAGCTCCTCTTTAGCTGTCATACTGTTCAGATCTGAAAAGTTGATATAAAGTGGAATTTTAAACTTTTATTTAAAACATTAGAATTGATGATATAGTGATAACTCAGGCCTTGGGTACTTCAAGACACTAACACGATAGTGTGCTAAGTGCTGCCTTTGTGGCAGAACTCATTACTAATTTTCACTGAACTGAAACCCAAAGTTTAGAGTTTCATTTTTTCTAGCAAGTCTCAGGAGCAACTCTTCTGGGCCATTCTTTTCCCTGATCTATAATCTGTTGAAGTGGTTGGACAGTCTCCCAAACTACCTTTGGCTTCAGAACACATTTACCTACCTAAGGAGAGACTTCATGGAAAGGAATTATTTATCAATAAGCAGGACTATGTTCAAGTCTCACTACATGGGTTCTTCAACTTCTTTTATCCATTTGGCTAGAGACTACAGTGGGAAGAGTGCTACCTCTGAATTAGGTTGTCATTTGATGAAGTACAACTATACATGATTCCTAGAGCCACCTGACCTAGACAAAGTAGGGAATCAATAACTTGTACGTAAGTTGGGCAAAGATGACATGAATGTCATGGGTTTCTATACTCTACCCATTGGCAATTGTCAGAGAAGATACTAGTTAAGGATCATAGTTATGAGTCAGAGTCAGGCTTGCTCTATTTCAACACGTTTTCTCCAGAGAGCGCCAAAGTATCAGAAATATCAAGCTATTAAGGGAGAAAACCGAAGAACTGAGTGGGAGGAATTGACATATAAACAGAAGAAAGATCAAAAGGAAGGGTTGTCAGAAGAATGTATTATGTATAAATAGCCTGAAGATTATACCAATAACCTCATTCTCTGAAACCCTTCATGGGAGACAGAAGTGTCAGAAGGAGCAGGAAATGTGAAGGGAAGCTGGGAGCTTTTAGAAATAATTACTGTTAACTGGAAATGTCACTCTCCCCCAGATCCCCAAGTCTCTTTTTAGATTAGTGGGCAGCAATAGCCAGATGGATGCTGTGTGTTGAAATGCCTTCTGTGACAAGAGCTTACCATTTTCAGGCACTGAGCTCCCTGAACAGATGGGTTGCCTATTTCTTGGGTTAAAGGTCAGCTAGAATCATTAAAGAAGCTGCAAGGGTTTACTGGTTAGAATTTCTTTTAATCTTCACATTGGGAGTTACAGATGCCTTTTATACTACCTTAGAAAAGGTTAAGGTGGAATGAGGAGATTAAATAGTCACTGCTTCTGATATTCGAAGACTATAGGGGAAATACAGAAGAAGGACAAATTCAGTGGCCACTGAAATTTTGTGCTGTTGCCTGTTACTGACATGCTTTGACAATTTTTGTCGTGTTCTATAACAAATGTGATGTCTTGAATTTTGTACATGTAGGATTTACAAGCTTAATTTATAAATATTCTGAGCTAGGCAGCCTACAGCTATAGCCAATGAGTAAAGGCAGGGACATCTTATCATCTCTGTGAGTGTATTAAATGAAAAGAGGGTCTGAGGGCAAAGCATGGGGAGGCTGGGGCAGAAGCTATACTTGCTGGTGCCTGAGTGAGATCCAGTGACAGAAGACTGGAGCAACAGCTTCCTGACAGAACTACTACTTAATTAATATTGGGAAAGAATCGATCATTTATCTTGTTTTAAAGAACTTATTGTAATGGTCTGGGGAAACCGTACTTAGCAAAACTTTTAAATGTCTCTGGAGATGAAATAATATGTACTAAACTGGAGGTAGAATGCTCCAAGAATGAGGGTTGAATTGAACACTTATGGAATATAGAAATGAGCCCAAGCTTCTTTTCATCCTTAATATTTATATATTTGGGTAATAGACATTCTGTCAAATGGTTATAAGAGCTCCAATTTTTATTTGTATTACTTCTTTGAAATTTTTGTACAATGTGCCTTGACTATATTTATCCCTCCCCAAACATCTCCTAGAACCTCTTCTTACCTATGTATCTGAGTTTTTGTCCCTTTTGATTTTAAGTCCATCAACTCCAACTTGTGCCACACATACATTCTTAGATGCATGGCCTTCTACTGGAGTGTAGTCAACTTACCAGGGACTATATTTTTAAAGAAAACTAATTCTTTCTTCCAGGAGCTGTGGATTATCAATAGTTCCTTGGCCAGGAATAGGTCTGCCCATTTTTCCCTTGCTGGGATTTTGTCTGGCTTGAGACTATACAGGTCTTGTGCATGATGTCACAACTTATGAGTTCACAAGTGTGCTTCCCAGGCCACATGTACAAGACACAGTTTCCCTGTTGTCATCCACTGCTTCTTACACTCTTTCTATTTTCTCTTCTTCAACAATCCTGAGCCTTGAGAGGAGGGAGTATATATAGATGGTCTACTTAGGGGTAAGTAGTCCACAGTCTTTTATTTTCTGCCCCTTGACTGCTTGTGGGTCTCTGTGTTAACTGCCATCTTCTACAAACAGAAGGCCTTCTGATGAGAGTTGGAAGGTTAATATACTTTTAGTGTTCTAGGAGACCAGAAGTTGACATCACTTGTCTTTCTGTATTGCTCTTCATTTGATTCTTTGAGACAGGATCTCTTAGTGAATTCAGTACTCCAGGATTTCATTAAACTAGCTAGCCAATGAGCCCAAAGAATTCCCTTCTCCACTTGCCCAGCTCCAGTGCTCACTACAATGCTTGGCATCTTAAATAGGAATGAGGGATATGAGCTAGTACTTTAGCCACTGAGCCCCTAGCCCCAAGCCTAGATTAATCTTATGCTCTCTTCCATTGGAATAGTGATTTTCTTTGTAGCGCATAAACAACTAGTTAAAACATTCTGTGTCTGAAATTTACTGTTCTTTGGGATTTTATGTTAATAGGCTCAAAACTTATTCTCTTTCTGGCAAAACTATTCTTTTCTTTCACATATGCCTGAAAATAACCTGATGATTGTGAGGAGGGGTTGCTGGGAGAGGAAGAAGAGGAATGTATATGAATTATTAAGGATTTCCTGAACTGTATCCTTGGTTTTCTATTCAGTTACTTAAGTCACTCAGACACTTAATGAACATTTTTTTCCAGTTTCTACATGGGAATGCACAGAATCAAATGAAGGGTACAGTTTTGAATGCCTTAGAAATTGTACTGTGATGCTTCTCATTGGACTGTAGCCAAATTATGACTTCTTGTAATAGAGATCCAGAACAAGAATATTCACTTGTGTGTCATTTGGGATTTTGGTAAATTCTCATCAAGTTATATGATGTGAGTAATTCCTTGCAAAGATGTAAAATAATGTCAAGGATTTCTCTTCCTCCTAGAATGGTCTTCCTAATGTATCTAAAATGAGCTCACTTGCAGCACAGTCAGAGAAATGCAGAGAGTTAAAAAATATGTTCAACACTAAGGATCATCTTACGGGGTCAATAGGACAAGAAGAAGAAAAGACAGAAAAGAAGTCATAAATTACAAGGTATTTTGTTATTTTTTTCCTGTTGCTGTGATGAGCTATTCTGGCACAAACAACTTGAGGGGGAAAGAATTTATTGTGACTCATATTTTGGGGGTACACCTACCACTGTGGGAAAGCCAAAACTGGCAGGAGTCTGAAGCACCTGATCATATGACATCAGAAGCCAGAAGAAGAGAGCAGTGGATGCCTATACTTACCTCATTTTCCCTCTTAACACAATCTAGAACTCCAGACCAGAAAATGGTGCCACCTTCAGTGCAAAGATTTTTCCATTTCAATTAATTCAACTGGAGATAATCCCCCATAGGCATAACCAGAATCCTAGTAATAATAGACATTACCATGTTGGCAACTGAGATTGCTCATCACATTCTTGATATCTTCCTCACGAATCATCTCTTTCTTCTCCACCTCACATTTATGGCCATGTCGATGTCAAACATAGTAGAAATAATGGTGATGCCAACATGATTTTCAATCAAAATTATTGTCTCCCAAGGTCTTAGAATGTATTATGTCCAGTGGAAGAGTTATACCTTAAGAGCCTTATTATAAAAGAAGGGAGGCAACTTAGGGAAACTTCTCCCTGTATGGAGACAGAGATTCTGAAGTAGTAGTGTAGGGGTTGACTGTATACGGCTGAGTTAAATGATGACTAAGTGCAACTGCACCTGTAATCTATAAATACTTTAAAGGTGTGAATACCAAGTAGGGTGAGGAATTATTTTGTCTAGTACTTTACAGCAATAGCACCGACAGGGAATTAAGAAAGGAATGCATTGAATTATAGTGTGAACAACCACAAAAGGATTCTTTTAACTATGCCTCCAGGGTCCTTAACAATCTCAGAAACACCCCTGGCTCTTTGATAAAACCTCCTGTCATCCTGTGCCTGTCCAGTTAATGATATTGAACATCAGACACTATAATGGCCTGGGGATTCAGAAAGGTACATTTCTGTGTCTGAAATTTAGGAGTTCTGTGGCATTTAATATGACTGAGCTCTGGCTTTCCTGGAGATGGAAATGGAAATGTGGGTAAAGGCAGGCCTTGTGAGCAAGCCTGCATCTCAGTTCCCCAAAGAGCTCTTTCCATAAATGCTGGAACCCTCATTTGAGTTACTACCTCTTGAGTTAAAACCAACTGCCTCATCTTTTAAGTAGTCCATAAATTTTTATTTTTTTTCTGATGAGCTATCAAGATTGCAGATACCCACTGATAGCTTTTAAACAGAGGAGTGATTAGTGTTGTGTTTTAACACTCATTCTAGCTGCCAAGAGGGTAACAGAGTTTCCAAGAGGAGCTCTGTTTAACTTGAAAAGTATTTAAATGATCCAGGAAAAAGAAGACTAGGGCTTAAATTAAATTCATGTCAGCAAGGGTATCAAGTAGAATGAGCAGGTTCAATCATGGCTTGGGGGTTAAGTTGATGGGGTAGGACTTTGGATGTCTAGCCAATCCATCATCAAGGTGGAGAAGAGCTGATTAAGTCTTGATGGTCAAGATAGTTTTCTTCTAAAATTTCTTATATTGTACAATCAAAGAAACAGGAAAGAGAGTGAAGCTGATATCCAAAAAGCAAATGAAAGGCTAAAGAATCCTGTGCTGTCAGGCTTAGATGCAACCAGAACACTCATTATAGTCTCAGAGATGGCTGAACAAAAGCAAAAGCAATTTCTGGGATAAATCTGGAGAAATTCAAGCAAGTGCTTAGGGTAGATACTATCTTGATGTACCTGGTTATGCCTAAGCTAGGAAGTGAGATGGAGATTATACCTCTGCAATTAATAAAGGGAGCCAGAAGGAGGAGCACAGATTGACAGAATAGAAGTCGAAGCACTCCTCCTTTGAATTGAGGAATGTGGGAAATTCAAGTAGAGATGTTTTGAACACATGTGGATATAAGGGTCTAAGATTAAGGGAGCTGGGCAGAAGTGAGTCATGAACAGCTTTCTGGTGGTTAAATACGTAGAACAGGGAAGGTCACCCTGTGAGAGAAAATAAAGAAAAATAATAAGTTGTAATTTCATATGGATGAATATTCAGATAAAGATAAAGGAAAAGGTACCAAGAAAGATTCCAAAGGGAAGAGATCAAAGGATGGAGGATAATAGTGAGAGAGTACTTCTGTGGATCCAGAAGAAAAAAGAATTTTAAAGAGAAATGTCACTAGTATATAATGCAGACAGAGGACAAAATGGTAACCATTAGTGCCCTTGTTTCTGCATATAAAAATGATTCTCTATAAAACCATTATGGGGCAGAATGTTTGGCTAATGTTGATGGATGTAAGATGGCTACAAGATTATATAATCATGTGTGTATTGTGATTTGGGGAGCGAAGTTCCCTGGAAGATTCCTAGGAAGCTGATGTCCTCTTCGCCCATGTCCTCCTTGATACAGCAAGTGCAATTTAACATGGTTTCTTTTTCTTCGGACATTTTGTCAAAATCAAAAATTACCCAATGTACAAGGCCTAAACAGTCCACTTGATGTCATGTCTTATCTCTTCATACAATCCCAGTGAAAAACTAGCGACCTAACCTCCTGGTTTTGAAATAGATTTAAATGTCTATACTAGCATAATTTGTTGTGACAGAGAGAAACTTTTCTTTTTTGACTTTTGATTTCAGAAGCAAAACCTCACAGAGTCATGACATTCAGTGAGATGTTCAGACTTAAGAAAAAACACACAGAAAGGAAAGGGTTGCCGGGCTGTGGTGGCGCACGCCTTTAATCCCAGCACTTGGGAGGCAGAGGCAGGTGGATTTCTGAGTTCAAGGCCAGCCTGGTCTACAGAGTGAGTTCCAGGACAGCCAGGACTACACAGAGAAACCCTGTCTCAGAAAAAAGAAAGAAAGAAAGGGTTTCCCCAAAATGAAAACTGAAAGAGAGGTTTCTACAAATACATTTGACAGAAAAATAGAGACAAAGGCAAGGGGACAGAGCTGGCAAGAGCAGAATCAGGTATCTGAGCTGGGCATGGATAACACACACGGTCCCTGTGCATCTGGGTCTACAAGCTCATTGCTGACAGCAACAAGAAAAAAAAAACCCAGAGGAATAACTCCTGGTCTTGGGATAGCTTCTTGTGTGCCTGAAGCCACCAACTTGCACATTGATGACACAGGCTTAATGTAAGGATGGATCCCTGTTGTCCAGGCAGCCGAATCTAGCTTACCAAACCTTAGCAAAACCACCGTGGTTTCAACCTGCCAAAGTTGGATGTAAACTGTGAACAGAAAAATACAGAAATATTATGACTCTAGTACTTTTGAATTTATAATTCCTTGTGTATACTTACTGCATAGCACACGATCCCTCTGTGATACCCGAATGCAAGCTTTGGGGAAATCCTGAAAAAATGGTGTGGCTGCAAACAGAATAGAGTAGACTGCCTTTGTGGGGGTCTTAGTATCTAGGACCAAATAAATCAATGCTATCTTGAAGAATCTAACTGACAGTAAGATTATTATTCTAAGATCAATAGTGTAATTACACAAGCACCAAGCCAGAAAGTTAATCAGAATCTGCATTGTGTTAACCAGCAGAAATTTATCCCTCTTGCTAAGAAAATAATCAGTTCAGACCTAGTCGGCCTTTACAACTTCTATTTTGTTTAGTGGGTTAATAGATGCTGTGGTTATCAGCATTCAATGGTTGCTTACATCCTACACTTCTTAGTTAACAGAACTAATCTGTCTGGATGCCTCTTGGGATAGGAAAGATGTGGAGGGAAAGCAGGAACCCTAATTTCAGATATAAATAATGTTAAATGAAAAAGATGCAGTAATCTTCACAAAAATGTATGTTGGTGGCATTTAGCTCAAGAAGCAAATGTTAAGTGGTCATTCTTTGGTGCTAACTAGTACTTCATAGCTCAGGCCTATCCCAGGCCCAGCTGCAACTGGCAGAGCTTTGTTTATTGTTAAAATACCAGCAATATTTTGTTTTAGATGTGAGACAATTGTAAAGCACTTTCCACTAGAACGATGAAAGAGCATTATGTCCCTGCCATAGAGAGAAAGCACAGATGTAAGTTGATATCACATATCATAAATTACTGTTTATTACCAGGCAAACCAATAGATGCCTCAGAAATGGACTTGCTTGCACAGAGGAAGATTAGAGAATGTTTATTGTTGCAATCTAAACCTTTAAAACAAACCCCTTGGAGGTAGAAAGACAGACTCTAGTGCTTCTATTACTATTCCACGATACAATGTAAAATCAGTTCTGTTCCTTAAAGCAGCTAGTAATTTATTGCATAAAATATGTCATTGTTGTCGCTTGTGAATTCAGTGTCGTACAACTGTTAAATTTAATGAACTATGGTTAGAAAATGAATGAATAGTTATGTACTTCACAAATCAAATGCCAAAATCTACACTGTGCCTTTTTTGAATTCTAAATGTGTTAAAAGGCATGACTCCACTCCTCATTGGCTTGTCCCCCTACATTTTATAAGGACAAGCAGACAACCAGGTCTTATATTCTGCTCACCAATTCCAGCTGCGGTTGTGCTGGGACCTGGGTGTATTAAAAATATGAGTGCTAAAGACAGAAATATGGGCAATATGCTTGCTATTTGCAGCTATGTAGGGCCTGAAACCTCCATACAAAGCATGTTTGGCTATATTTGAGCCACTGGAAAGTAGAATAATTCATATAGAAGTCTATAGAAATGCTAAAATGACTTAGATTTAGAATTAAGGTCAAATCTTCAAGTTACAACCATACTGGTTATTATACTGTTCACTTCTGAAATGTCAGATCCTTGTTCTGTTACTGTGTTACTGTAGGCATTTCAATAGAAGCTTTACAAGGACTTAGATAGGTTGGGAAGATAGAAACACAACATGCTATATTCTCAGATGGAAAACACTTGTTCAAATTTTAACTTGGCTCCAGTACCTGGATTTCCTTCCTCTTTAATGAAGTCCACATTATTCAGAAAATGGTTATACTTGTGAGTCTTAAGACCCAGGTTTTACTTTGATAATTCATCCCAGCTATACCTGTCTGGCTTGGACTCCCATTTGCCACATCCATCTTCCGTGCTGATTCAGCCTTTTCTGGAATAGCCCTAAATAAATACTTTGCACTTCTACTCTGATCCACACCTGCCACCTCCTTGATTAATCTATCAAATTGTGTAATTGTTCAATATGATTTTCTGTCTTCTCTAGAAAACCATGCTTTACTGATGCGGGTGCCCTACCCAGTGTCTAGTATATATTCTTACTATATTTCTGAGAGTATGATTTCTTAGCTTTTATCAGGAGGGACCTGGGTCTAAAAAATCAAAGGACTTAGGTTGTTGTTGTTGTTGTTTTTGAAAAGGAAGTGTATTATAGGCAGTGGGAACTAAATATATAGCTTCAATGTCATAGACCTGGAAAAGTTTTCTAGAGAAGAAAAAACTCCATGTGATTGGAACACAGGGGTCAGGCAGTTGCAAAGCTGACACTAGGCAATAACCATGCAGGTTCTAGTGCTTAAAGTATCAGTGTTTTGCTGCCTAGGGTCTGGCCAATGAAAGCATCATGCATCATATCTTTTCTTTATATTAATACTGAAATGTATTTTTTGCAAGATATAAAAGTTTATACTACATTATTTTAAATGGTACAAGGTGATCAGATACAGAATATAAAATACAGATCCCTGGCTCTTCAGTCATTCAGATTCAAATTCAGCTGTAATCCCTTGAAACATTTCTGGTTTTACTTATATTGATTAATAATTAGTCTAAGGCATATTCCATCGTCCAGTTTTTAAAATCTTGTCAACTTATAATTGTGACATCTAGCACTGAAACACATGTAATTTAGTTCATAGTATCAACTCAATTCTACTCCTCTCTAAGAGCTACTAAAATATATATGTTCATTTTAGTTCTTTCTTAGTCATCTTTACATTATATGTTAGAACCTCAGCAGACTACTCTGTCTGCCTCAGAGAAAGAATGAACCATCATTTACTGATCTACTGCCCAGGGAACATTGGAGGAGAGGAGTGGGAAGATTGTAAGAGCCAGAGGACAGGGAGTGTGCTGTAAAAGAAGCTATCCTCATGTGGTCTCATCAACATGACAGTCCAAATGAAAGCTGAACAAGGACAGCACTGATGACATACCACAGTGGACAGGGAAAGCCTGTGAGACCTGAGTCCTATGCGAAGAACTATATACAACCAAGGAAAGCTGGGAACAGGAGAAATGGTCTTCCCCAGGGAAATGCACAGCAATTGGTTATTCAGAGTTAAAAGGTAAACCTTGAAAATATATACAAGAAAACATGAAACATCATACTGACCAAACAGGTTATTTTTTAGAAATATATATGTATGAATATATATATATATATATATATATATATATATATATATATATTCATGTGTATACGTGTGTGTGCGTGCGTGTGTGTGTGTGTTGTATGCTTTAGTTGTATATACTGGATGTCAGCTAAGGTGTTTGGACTTCTTGAAAAAATAAGAAGCTGTGGTCTGAGGGCAAGGAAGCTACATAAGTCACCACTATCTCAACCACTGCTGAAGTCACTCTGATCTTTTATTGTCCTAAAAGAGGCCTCTTGTTCAGGAAGCAGACATAACTTCCTATGATTGGAGCTTTCTTTAACGTAGTCTGTTGAAAATGGGTAAACCCTTAGTTACATATTGTTTTGGATCATTTATCATCAGTTCTTATTTGCTGGCTCTTGTTAATTCTCTAGGCTCTTGTTGGTAGATGAGTCCATCAATCTAAATGTTCTGAGCAATCCACTGCACAGAAGAAACATTTTAAAATTGTTTATCTGCCCAAGGTAAGAGAAAAAGATGGGAAGGGGAAATGAAGAGCCTTGTACTGCAGTCTGTAACTACTACTTACCCAAAGTAACTTCAATCCTCTCGTTGGAACACTGCTTCTGTTCTAAGAGAAAGCTAAATGACTCTATTTACATAACTCCTAAGTCATCTAGCTCATATATATGTTTTATCCAATCATGACAACTCACTCAGTTGCCTTGAGATTTGCTGATAAAGTTCCTAGTGACTGTAGGACCCAAAAGAAACTCAGCGATCCTTGAAATAAAGTAACAGAATTTCCAAAGTAAAAGAAATTTACTTGTTTTCTTTGGGAAAATATATCACAAGGATTCAAAAGCTATTAATTTAATCATACTTCTTTTACATGAGTTCTATGTGGGCATAAATGTATATTATCGACATAAGAAAGGCCATATCAAGGACGACAATGATCAGTCCCAGACGGACAATAGACCCTCCTCAGTGTCAGGCTCAGGAAAATGGCCAAGCTTTTCCTTCTTCCTGAGCAGATGTTGACAGTGTATGCAGAAAAGTATGACCGCAGCTTCCTCTTCTCTGGTGTTTACAATATAAGATGGCTCCTATATAGAGATTCCCTACTGATTTAGCTAAACTTGCCTTTCCCTCATTTAGCTGTATACAATATATCTTTCATTCAAATGTATTAAATGGATATACCAAGTTTCTGGGCTGTTGCTGGTCTGTCTCCATAAGAGTGAATGGTTCACAAAATCCTGGCTTTTCTGTAAGAATATCTGTGTGTTTTTCTTTTCTTTATTTTCTCATTGCCTCTGTCAGGTCAAAACCAAACCCATGCAAGACACAGCAGTCCTGTACCATCCTGAGAGTTTAACTTATTTGCAATGGCCATTTTCAAGAGATAGGGAAAGTTAAAGATCAATGTCTCTAAGCATATCCATATGTAAACTTTGATGGAGATTTACACTGACATAAATGTGCTCATAGCCTTTGCATGTTAGAAGTACAGTTTCTGTCCTTGTGTCTGTCTGTCCATCCATCTGTCTATTTATTTTAGCTTTATCTTCCATCAGATGGGAAGCAGTAGTACATAAACTGAAATGAGAAGTGAATTTCCTTCAGTTTTCAGACAAACCATTCACTGATGGCCAAGAGCAGTGCATAGTCATTGTGAAATTGGGGGTTCCTCTCTTCCTCCTTCTTTCCTCTCTTCCTCCTTCCTTCCTCTCTTCCTTTCCTGTTAAGACTCACTAAGTAGCTAGGCTGGCCTATAACTTGCTATGTCAGTTATACTGTCCCCAAACTCACAATCCTGCTTCCACCTCCTGAGTGCTGGGGTGACAAATGTGCATTGTGGCATCTTGCTGAGGCCAGAACTTTCAGTGAGGTGGTCAGATATCTGTTGTAAGTCCTTCCTTACCACTCCTTGCTTTACTCCTCAGTTGTCTGCCCTCCTTCCCTATGCCCTCCGACACCTTCCTAAAACTCACTAAGGTAGTTTTCATATTTAAAAAAAAAACTGAAATAAATTTTTAACGTCAATTTCTATCCCCAGCCTTAAGCGTTTACCCCAGATGCATTCCCATGTTAACATGTGCACTGTTTCTACCACCTGAGATCAAGGTTTATAAGGTACCCAGCAATTCACATGGCCTGTATCCACCAAAGAGACCAGGCAGGTCTTTAAGAACCAGTTACCACTACAGTCAGGTGCCAAGTCCTCCAATAATACTTTACCACAGTTAGAGTAGAGACTCATGGCCTAGCCATGGACCACAAGACCCTGTGGGTTCTGGTCTGTCTACCACTCCAATCTCACCCCTGTCACCTACAGCAGTAATTCCACCTCCATCCTCCACCTCAAATGTGAACACACTGCTCTTGTGTAGAAGTAATTATTTAAAGTTGCTGCTCCCAATCTTTTTTTGTTTTACAGAGCTGCATGTTCCTGACTAGGCAAGGCCTGAGGCCATGAGTGGCTGTGTTTGGCTCAGGCTGCTGGCTCAGGTGTGCCAGAACACCTGCCCTGGCACCCACGAGATGCCAGTGTGGGAGATGACTCTGCCATACCATGCTGTCTCCACAATACTGGGCTGAGCCCAGACCATCACCATACACGCGGTACCCAGTAGAAATGAGACCCTAATGCTTAGATTATCCAAAGTCTTCATAAATTTGATAATATTCAATAACAAGATGCTCACATAATTAGAGGTGTGTCCCAATATCTAACCTTGATATAAATTGTTACCCAGGACTGCTCTCCATACATGCGTGGTCATCCATGCCTCCTACACCTCTCCCCTCTCCTCATCTCGCTCCTCCTCTTTCTTTGCCTCTTCCTCTCCTTACTCCTCCCACCTTAGCTCCTCCTACACTCTTGCTTCTTCATTGGTGATTTGCCTCTATGTTTGTCTCCCAGGTCTCTGTGACTATAGTTCTCACTTAAGTCCAGGATCATCTGCTTTGTGTTGCCTTCTTCTGACACCATCTATAAAGCCTTTCCTGTTATTCTTTCCACTTAGTTTCATTACCTCTTACTTGAACACCTTATAGGTATATGTTGTGTCTGTCTTTGTCCTATAGCATGAGCTTCCAAGGGTAGATAATCCTCTTTACTACTGGTACAGTTAATATCACTTAATAGATATCTGATACAGTTGAGGGAAGAGAAATTCTTTGACTTTGCTAATATGAATTTCCTGGAATTAGCACTGGGTCCATGAAATCAAACCAAGCCCTATAGTCTTAGATCTTAAAAGTGCTCCTTTGTCTGTGCTGTCAGACCAGCAGGAAGTCTTAATTGCATTGTTAACAAAAGTTTAAATAGCATTTCTCACATTCAGCATTATGATTGATCATCAGTGCTTTAAAGAATGCACAGGTAGGTCTCGGAAGATGGGTCAGTGGCTCAGAGCACTGCCTGTTCTTGCAGAGGACCAGGTTCAGCATCCACATGGCAGTTCACAGTTCCAGGGGATTCAAACCCCCTCTTCTGGCTTCCCAGGGCACTAAGCCCATGTGGTACAGACACCCGCACTGGCAAAGACACTTATATATACAAAATAAAAAATTTAAAGTCTAAAAATGCCTAAGTAATGTCACATAGATATATGATTTAGCACTTGATATTGCCATGGTCTATTAAAATATTCTTTTCAAGCTGATGCTGGCTCTTGGTCAGGCATGTAGAAAGGCACAGTTCATCTAAGTAGCTAATAAACCCATTATTTGAAACTTAGAGAGATAGGAACCTTGTGATATTTTCCACACAAACCATGATATTGTGGCCACGTATATATCACAGTACCGTTGCTATGCCACACCGATGCCTGTGGACATTTTCATAGAACCACAAATCCTTTGTAGCTTTTTTATTAATTTGGATATTTTTAAAATTATTTTTTAATTTGGATATTTTTCTTTGCTTTATAAAACCAAACTTCATCCTTTTGTGTTTGGTTTGCTAGTTTCTAAATAACAGTTCCTAGTTGTATTATTTGGGAACATGACTATTCAAAAGCACCTGAGGTATTCCTCATGTATAATAAGAACCGTGAGATGCTGCTCAGAGAGTTGGGAACTGGGCTTCTGTGGGACTGCTCTAAAATAAACATTTTATTGGATAGATACATAGAGAACTATGCTTTCCTTGTATTAGAAATGGCAAGTAAAGAAAGTGTGACTCTGGGTGTAACCATAGCACTATTTACTTAGTAGACAGAACCACCCATCCACAGGAAAAAGCCTAAGAAGAGGCAAGAGACGACCTAGAGGCAGTTCCTCTATAGGGGTCCCAAGGCCCAATTACTTAATTCTTCTTTAAGTCTTGTGATCACCATGTTTGTTACATAACCAACACATTTTTGTGTGCTAAGTAAATTAAGTTGAATTTTCGTCTCTTATAATCAATACTAAACTATCTTAGAGTCAAGTAAAACCTACAAAACAACAATGAAACCCAAACTAACAAACAAAACAAAACCACCCACAAATTCAGGAGGGTCTTAAATGTTATCATATAGGTCTGTAGTGATGTTCTTGGTCACCCTTGATCTAATACTTGATTTTATTTCATTTCATTATGAGTGACACAATTACAAATGGAAATGGTGAGCCAGGCATTTCAGGAAGTTGCTCTGCTTGGGGTAATTTGAAATTGTTGGGTTTGGGCACTAAAGTAGTAAGGAATATATCGAGATTTAACATGTGTTTTACGCACTGATGGCTTAAGTGGGAAACAAACACACCCACCACAGCCTTATGGGAACTGCTCTCCAGCACAAGCTGAGGGAACTGTTACATCAGCAGCACCTTCTCAGTTCCCACAAGGATACATATGGCCATGGCTCATTCTGCTTCTCTGGCAAGCCAGCACTGCAACAGAAAGCCTAGAGAGGTGTGTGTGTGTGTGTGTGTGTGTGTGTGTGTGTGTGTGTGTGTCTGTATGTTTGTATCTGAGTGTGGACGTTCCTCTCTCTGTGTCTGTGTATCTGTATGTCTCTCTCTGTATGTGTGTCTGTGCATGTGTCTGTGTATCTGAGTGTGTATGTGTGTGTATCTGTATGTCTGTGTCTGAGTATGTGTGTCTGTGTGTGAGTGTGTGTGTCTCTTTGTGTATGTCTGTGTGTCTCTGTGTGTGAGTGTGTGTGTCTGTATGTCTCTCTGTGTGTGTCTTTGTACGTCTACAGGTCTTTCTGTGGATGTGTCTGTTTATCTGAGTGTGTGTGTGTGTATATCTGTTTGTCTGTGTTTGAGTATGTGTGTCTGTGTGAGAGTGTGTGTGTATGTCTCTTTGTGTGTGTCTGTGTGTCTCTGTTTGTGTGTCTGTATGTCTCTCTCTCTCTCTGTGTGTGTCTTTGTATGTCTATAGGTCTCTCTGTATATGTGTGTTTCTCTGTGTGTCTGTGTGTTTGTGAGTGTGTATATGTCTCTCTGTGTGTGTCTGTTTGTTTCCCTCTCTCTCTCTCTCTCTCTCTCTCTCTCTCTCTCTCTCTCTCTCTCACACACACACACACACACAGACACACACACACTTTGAAGCACCTGAAAAAGGCTAACATGTAAGGAGGGAAGCTCAAAGGACTCTGGTCCTAGACAAAGAACTATAATCAACTATGGTGGTACTGAGAGAATAGAATTGGTCTTTCCCAAAGAAGAACACATCAATTGGATATCTAATAGGCTATCTAATATCAAATAGTCAGCTTTGAGAACATAGGTCTCTGAGTCAGATAACATTATACAGATACATTTCTTCTTTAAGGATGTTGATTTTGCTGCCTCCACTCCTAAATTGGTTTTAATCTTATTCTGAGTGTGTATTTATACCTACCAAAGTACTAGAGAAACCACACCAGAAGTATCTTGAAATATTAAAAGCTTAATTCCTTCAGTCCTAAGCTAATTGACCCAATAGGTCAATTCCACTCACTGAGTAGTTCACATGTTCCTCAGGCTGGTCTTCCTCACAGTCCTCCTTTGCAAACCTCTCATGATCGGCATATGCTTCTGAACATCCTCTCTTCCCTCTTGGGGCCCTGTCCTTCCCTGAAGATTCTCCCTGCAACACAAACCCTACTGCTGTTTTCAGGAACTCCTACAACAGGGAAAGTATCCTTAGGAAGCATAAGCACTTAGCAGTCATCCTTGCAAAGCTGTGTGTCCCACATCCTGAGTGAGTGTTTGGATCCGAGGGAGTTTTTCTGGGAGAGGCGATGACTCTTTTAAGTACCATAAAAAACGTAAGTTTTACTATGCTCAAACATCCACTCCCCTTCCCTTATTTTTGGCCTACTGTGCCTCTCCTTTACTTTTCTAGGAAATGCTTAAATTTTATTTGAAATTTAAGCAATTTCAAAGAAAACATCACTATTCTTAAATAAAATTCTGCCATCACTCTTTAATGTGCTCACTGAAATTTAAATTATATAAAGTGGATGTCCGCTTTCCCTCACTACAGCAAAAATCAGTTTACGTTCTTCCTTCTTAATGAGAATTTTATCCAACTTCCTCTCCCCCTTAATTTTGTCTTCTTCTTTTCCTACCCTTATTCAAATATGATATATTTTCATTTGACAATATTTAATGGTTCCCCAAAACAATAAACAAAAATAATAAGTGAAGATTTAAACAATGTATGGGCAGTACTAATGGACTTAGTAAGTTATCCCTGCCTCAAAGCCATGAAGTTGAGGGAGAAATGTGATTGGGGAGAAGAGGGAGAGGTGGAGGGAAACACTGGGGAATATCTGACTGCACTTTGTTCTGTACTGTATGGAATTCTCAAAAAAAGTAAAACATTTCTAAATGTCTAGTTATATCTGCCTGAGAAAGTTTAAAATTTTCTTCTCAATTACAAATTACACTTATCAGTAGTAAACTATATGTCATATTAACATTATAACTGTACAAATAGCATATAGATGAGCAAAATCATATATGTAGATTATAAATTTTGAAAATATCTCAAGAAAAGCCATGTTAGAAATGACAGTCTTAACGTATTTTGTTCGGATTCATCGAGTTCATGTAATCTTTGCTTATGAATAGAATTCACCATCCATTTACCTCAATTCCCCTTTATAGACCTGCACTAAGAATAGTGATCAAATGAATAAGTAGATACCCCTACTTCATAATGATGCCAATCAATTGCTTAAATATTTTAAAAATTATATTCCCTGAACCATGGTGATCTATTGTAGAATAATACTAAGAATTTATGTTTAATTACATAGCAAGTATTAAGGCTGAAATGGCTCAGTGGATAAAGACATTTACCATCAAGGCAGGTAACCTGAGTTTGATCCTAGGAGCTTACATGCTGAAAGGAGAAAATCAACTCCTGAAAACTATCTTCTGACCTTACATATGTAAGATTGAAGAAATTCTGTGATATATGTGATACCAGTGAGTCAGGAGAATCCTGGAGATTAAAGGGTTAACTGGAGATGAGATGAGAGGCAGATAGCGGGTAGGTTGATCAAAATAAAAAATGTTTAGGAAAGTCTTAGGGAAAGATACTAGTCAGTAACCTAGTTTAAAATATATCTAATTTTTTAAAAAGTTGAAACAGACTTACCCTGTATGGGTGGGCAATGTCGTGTTCAGAAAACATGATTATTCAATGAATCTCAGTGCAAGGCACAGGATTTCTCCCTATGAGTCAGGACCACCCCTGAGTCTTGGAAATAACATAGGATGCTGACACTGCCCTTGCCTCCACCCTCCACACACTTCATGGGAAGACCCAATTGCAGAAGAGATCACACACTTTGGTAGGACATAGGGAAGTCAGCCTTAAAACAACTGGTCTTTCCTGCTGGGTTGTTTTCCTGATGCCAGAAGGTGCTGTGATGAAAAATAAAGAAGATGATGGTCTTACCAGTCCCGAACCCAGAATGCTACATTACAAACCTGCCAGTTAAGACTTATCTAGTGGTGCAACTAACTAATCTCTGATTGAATTTGATGCATGTTCCACAGGAGAGAATTTCACGACTGATGTTGGAATCCCCATTGAAATTAATGGCTGAGGAAGTCACAGGCCGTATGGTAAGAACCTGTTATTGTTATCTTGCTAAGTCATCTTGTGGCTAAATTGCCTTCTCAGGGTTTATGTATATACTCATAAACCTGGCTGCTCTCAAGCTTGGCCACAGAGGCTTCTTTTTGCAATGAGTACCAGTCAAGACTGATCAAAGTGCTAAGAATAAGAGACTGAGTGTCTGGCCCTAAATAGGACATCTTTATTATACATACCTCCCTTTTTAAGGCTCAGGGAACATTTTGGAAGATAGAAGAGAACGTATATAAGACCTAGAGGATGAGGAGAAGTGTTTTGGAACACTGTCTTCTGAGCACAACATGGCTTTTACACTCACACACTCATAGCAGGTAAGGTTACATAGCAGATTGCACAAGATTGAGCCAGCCAAAATCACTGTGTAAATGTGGAGAATGCTCTCTAGGCTGTGCCCATGCCTGAGGAGCTATTTGCAAAGCTGATGGAGAGAAATCATTCTTCGTTCATGGAGTGGCCTTTGGTAGGTCCCTATGCTCCAGTGGGTGGCCACACACCCATGCATATATAGGCAGCACTAACTGTTCATAGAAGATCAACAAAAAAGAAGAAGGAAGACAGTGATGATGAAGAGCATGAGAATGAGAAATAATGAAATTGGCAGGGAGAAATACGTAGGGATTTGGAGGGGGAAAACAGGAGAGCTGGATGTGGTCATATTTCATTGGATACATTTATAAAATCCCCAAGAGTAAATACAAATTGAAAAAAAATTCAAATGTATGTATTATTTCAAGCTATTTATACAACTACTGATTTAACATAGTAGTACCATATATCAACATGATGTATTTATGCTATTGGCATAGAAATTACTTAAGATTTTACTTAGTAAAATTAATGTCCATTTTTCTTTTGTTAGATATTTCGGCTAATTAAAATTAATGATTAAGGATAATTTTAATAATTAAAATCCTTTAACTTCAGAAGATAAAAAATGTCTTTTAAAAGTTCTTGATAAACTGAAGAGATGGCTCAGATGATGAAATGGATACTACAGAAGCACTAGGGCCTGACTTGAGATGCACAGAACGTGTGTATAATGCTGGGCATGACAGTGCATTCTGGTAATCCCACCCCTTGGGAGTTGAAGACAAGCAGATCCCTGAAGTTCATTGGCTAGGAAGCCCAGTTCAGTTGATGAGCTTCAGCTTTAGTGAAAGACTCTGACTCA
Organism: Rhabdomys pumilio; assembly: GCA_030674055.1. Taxonomy (NCBI): domain Eukaryota; kingdom Metazoa; phylum Chordata; class Mammalia; order Rodentia; family Muridae; genus Rhabdomys; species Rhabdomys pumilio. The sequence continues at coordinate 908,246 of JANHMN010000030.1, read as the reverse complement.
AAAAGTAGACAGACAGCAACAGAGGAAAAAAGCCCATTGTTGACCCTGGGCCTCCACACATACATGCATGCACAACACGTGGTGCACATACCATCCATCCATCCCACATATAAACACACACACACAAACACACTCACACACACATGGGAGAGACAGACAGACAGACAGACAGACAGACAGACAGACAGACACACACACACACACACACACACACACACACACACACACACACACAGAGAGAGAGAGAGAGAGAGAGAGAGAGAGAGAGAGAGAGAGAGAGAGCTTGATTCATTTGTACACATTTTTCTTTCCTTTTAAGGCCCTTATGTAACTACCCAGAAATGGTTGAAAAAACCCATTACCTTCCATACTGATTTTCAACATACTAAATTTTTGTCAAAATCTTGAGTCATCAGATCCAGTAGATTGGATGATATTCTTGATGTAACACAATTAACAGGTCAGTTTCTGATGACAAACAATTGGTTTGAGTACCTCACTTTTTTTTGCAGAAACATTTATCATCACATTTCAGCCCTAACAGATGTATTAATACACATCCATGTGTCAGCCACTTCCCTTCGCATGTAGTTCTCAGAGACAGAGAAGGCAAAGAACTCTGCCAAGCACATATTGCAAGGAAGAGATAAAACATGGCTGCCCTCTGTGCTTCTTTGTTTGCCCTGGTCACACGGAGCACACATGCTTTGATGAGAGGAAAGGAAGATGGGGAAAACAAGATTCTTCAACTAGAAAGGCACAGTCATTAGTTCAGAGCATTCCCACAAAGACCTAAGCAACTGTTTTCTGACACCATGCATGGCCTGTGACAGGAAGAGCCGTCAATATATCCATTTGATTTGTGCCCTGAAGGTCACCATAGTGAGATGTATGAAGGGAAGAAAAAGGACTTTCCTTTGCAAAGCAGTAACATGTCTGTTGAAGTATAGGCTGGAAAAAAATCTGCTGAGTACCTGAGCATGGTAATCTTGAGCCCCCTCCAGATAAGAAGGCCAAGAAATGGGATCCCTCACTCTTTGATGACCATACACAGACTTCATCCTGGGATCACATGTAACCCAGTGTGTCATCCTCTAGACTTAGGATGCTGCGGGCAATGAAAGACAGCATTAAAATCCTCTGATCTCCAGCTGAAGAGACCAAGAGGGGTTGTTTACACTTTGTCTACTGTACAAGTTCTTCCAAGGTCAGTCATGCTTCCCTTTTTATTACATTAAAAAGGTAAAATTGTATATCTGCCTTAATCAATGTACAGAGCAATGCAGAAGAAAGTATAGGGTGTGGAGAGATGGCTCAGTTGTTAGGAGAACTGGCTGTGCTTCCAGAGAATCTAGGTTTAATACCCAGCCCTACATGATAGCCCCAAACCATCTGTAATTTCAGTTCCAAGGATTTCCATACCCTGTCTGGCTTATTTGAGCATCAGGCACACAGGAGTACAGGCACACAAGCAGGCAAAACACCCATACATATTAAATACATTTCAAAATGAAACTATAACTTTTATTTTTATATAGCTACTCCCAGTTTCTAGGTGATATGCATGCTTGTTATGAATGGCTTACAGTTTGGTATGTCTGATGTGCTCAATCCCATGCCTCACTCCTTTATCAAAGTGCTAACAGACTACTCCCAATTCTTTGGAATTCTTCCACTGTAGGCCCCCACTTGTTTATGTTCTGAAAATAACCCTAAATTTCATCATGTTCCCTAAATGTTTCAATGCCCATGAGGTTGCCTTCCTTATAAAAGAGGGGTTGATGTTAGACTCCTTTCAGATTTTATGAATCTTATTTTTTGTTATGTTTAATTTTTGGTGTGTGTGTGGACACATGTGTGTGTATGTATGTATGATGTGTGTGTGTGTGTGTGTGTGTGTGTGTGTGTGTGTGTGGCTGGGTGTGTGCATGTGTGTATTCGTGGGGTTGGTGGGTGCTTTTTTGTGTTTGTATGTATATGTGTGTGTATGTGGCAGGGTGTATATATGTGTGTTTGTATGTGCATGTGAATTTCAAGGGATACAAAGAAGTGGACATAAATGTTGCTTTTATATGGTTTATGTTTATTATGCCAATTAACTCGTCTAATCAAGATGAAATATAGTATTCCAAAGTACAACTCATTTAGAAACCATCATTCTGTTATTAATACACAGAGGTTTGGGCTGGGGATGGAGCACAGTTGGTAGAGTGTTTGTTTAGCATGCCCAAAGTCCTGTGTTCGAATCCCAGTACCATGTATACTGGGAGAGTGGTGCACACTCGTAATCTAGCACTGGAAGATAGAAGCAGCAAGATTAAGAGTCCAAGGCCATCTCTCGGCTACATACGAGTTTAATGACCAACCTGGGATATATGAGCCCCTGTCATAGAGCAGAAAGAAATAGTAAAATAAGACAAGGTTTATGGCACAACCCAGAAAACAGACAATAAAAACAATAAAGCATGTTAGAGGAGCTGGAGGTTTTCACAGCACCTCGCATTTTGTTTGTATTTTGGGACTGAGCACTGCTTTGTTAGGGACAGAAGCCACAGCATATGGTGAGTTCCTTTATACCTAAGAGTCAGTTACCACCAAAAGTGACAATAAATTTGGGACCAGACTATTTTTAAATATGGAATATTAAAAGTGCAGCCATGAAACTGCTAAAGAATGAGACATCTCGGGGTAGGTCATTTTTAATGCATATTAATCCTTCTGGAACATGGGAAGATGTGTTTTTAATTACTATTTTGAAAGTGAGTATGTTACTAATCAGCAGAGTGTTTTTTCCCCTTTCCTCCTTTTTTTTTTTTTTTTTAAATCAACCATTATTTTCCGATTTACTCAAATCTCACGTAGCACCGTCTCCAGTGTAAACACTGACACTGTGGGCCATGGACATCCTTTACACAGTTTCTGTTCTCAGGTTATCATAGGAGTGGTTTCATTTTAGTGCGAATGATCCTAATCAAAGAAAACAGTGTTCCAAAGGACATGTATAAAAATCTTAAAAAGTTAGTATTTGTGGCAGACTGCTGACATCATAGACTGTAGGGAAAAAACTGAAGGGCCCACACAGCGTGAGTTCTTTGCTGTGTTGAGTTGTAGTTCCCACTTGTTTTCTGTCTGGTGTGGGCACCTCAGGGAGGCGGTCCTCCGCAGAGAAGCAGAAACGTGTAGACTGGTCCCCTTCCACTAAGCACCGGGTGGGATCTGGGCTATGAGAAGCCGCTGGGGCACCCCGGGCTGGGAGCGAACCCACTCTGAGGTTCTGTGAGGTAGGCAGGGCTCTCGCGTGGGAACCCCTGGGCAGGAAGGGAGCCAGGGGTCCATTGGTCTCAATTCTGGGGGTCCCAGAAGCCGCTGGGATGCCCTGCAGAATGGAGACAGTGGGCAGAATGGAGATGGTGGGTGCACAAACACAGCAGAGAGAAGCTAGGGGTTGGGGGTGGGAGGAGAGCTCTGGACCACGCCCCAAGGAAAAGGGATTCTTTTGTTACTCTCTTGGTTGGGAATGGCTTGGTTAGCTTGCTTGAAGATGCTGGGCCTCCAGTGGAAAACGCAGAGAAGCTTTCCATGACAGCAGGTCCCAGTAACACGAGGAAGTCCATGATTCCAAAATCTTTACTGACATGGTGGATGGTAGATGGTCTGTATGTGTACCCTCCACTTAAGCCAGGGTGGGCCTGACTTAAATAGGGAGCAAGAAGGAAGGAGGGTCTGGGAAAAAGAATACGTAATTGGCTACACCCTCTGGCCTTTAGGTAATTCATTAATATGGAAATCTCTTGAGACTGAAGCCTGTAGTAATGCCCTCTACCTGTGTTTTTTTGGGAGGGATTGGTAGGAGCCTTGCCCTATGTGACTGAATGGCACAGGTTAATGGAGATCCATGCCACGTGTTAGGAGCCTGGATTCTGGGAGCGTGGCAGAATAGATGCCCATCCCTTGCAGGGTCTCTGGGCTACTTCCAGCCAGATCTTCTACCAAAACCCAAAACCCCTTTCATGGCCCTACAATGGATTACATCCAATGGCTCTTGGATTTTGCACCTTCAGTCATGCTAGAGAATTTCAAAATGTCTGGGTCCCCTCAAGGCAGTTAAACGAGCACATATGGCTTATGTCCTAGTCATCAGTGTTTCTAAAGGTTTCCCAAGTGACTCTACTTCTTATCCAAGTTTGAGAGTCATTCATTTTCCAAGATGTACACATCCAATAAAGACCTGGAGGCTTGCCCAAGGCCTCATTAGCAACTTAGGTTTCCCACTTGTGGTGGTTTAAGAGCTGACAGTTACATATTTTCATCCAAAGAAAGCCAGGAGCAGACTGTCTCTTTTGCACTGAATGGAGCTTTAAAGCCCACCCCCACAGTGGTACACCTCCTCCAACAGGGTCATACTTCTTAATAGTGCCAATTCCTGGGCCAAGGATATTCGAACCACCACAGCACTCTTCAGAAGGACCACACCTAGACTTGTGTTTTTACTATGTCATATATTTTTTGTTCTAAATGCTCTCCTATTCTGCTAGAGACTGCTTAGTTTGTTCATTTATTAATCAACTACTATTTTTCCAGCACCACACTTGTGAGTGTGAATAAAATGGTGAACAAAACAAATGAGATTTCAGTCTCCATAGAATTCAGACGAGGGAGAGACATACATCAATAAAGCAGCGACAAGTGATTCATAAAAGGGAGGGGACATTCACAAGAAAATGACTTCTCTAGGGAGGTGACTTGTGAATGGGATCTGAAGGGTGAATCCTAGGTAAGTGTTTTGACTTAGACAGAAAAGAACCTAAGGAATGAAAAAGAGAGAGAAGATGAAGAGAAGAGGGGCAGAGGGAGGAAAGACAGAGGGGAGAGAAAAAGAGAGAGAAAGGAGCAGGAATGGAAGCCACAGAGGAAGATCATTCTCATTCTACTTAAGAGGGTGGTAAGTGCTAAAATGTAGGATAATGTGGAATGCTGAGAAGATGAAGAGCTTATGAGGCAGGGAAGTCTTTAGGGGGACTAACAACGCCAAGTCTTCAAACCAACACATACTTAACAACCTTGTCACTAACACAGCAAAATGAACCTTTCTTTGTATTGTAAGCAAACAGAGGCATATAACCACAAATGAGAATCAAACAGACAATGGTTTGTTGTCTGATCAGTGGTCCTCAACTGAATGCATTTTGCAATTACTTGGAGACCTTTAGACATATTGATACTCTAGAAATAAATACCCAAGACCAATCAGAATTTTTAGGGGTGGAATCCCAACAGATCTTCCTTAAAGATTTCCCCTGAAGTACAGCCAAGAAGAAGTGTTATTTTGGAATGATGGCTTCACCAGGGTAAATTTGGGAAGGAAGAGATGAATTGTACTTGAGATTGGCACAGTCTATCTTTAATTATTGCCTCCAGTTGAGGCATCAGGATTTGCCATGTGCCTTGTGATGAGGAGCACCTTTGTGCCCTCGCATCTCCATAACAGCAGGATTGGAACTGAAACTGCAGGGACACTAGGAAGAGCTCTTAAATGTAAAGTAACGTTGTAATTCTCCCTACTTGTTTTTTAACTCTTTCTATTTCTTATAGGTTGTGTGTTTTAAATAAAAAGTTATATTTAGATCACTATAAATGTATATGCAGCTGGAAGAAATAATCAAGAAATCCCTTACATTCAGGTACCATTGAAGGTAGGATTTCACATAACTGTAGTACAATACTACATCTCAGATGTTGACATTAATTCATGCAAGATCATTTCTATAGCTCCAAAAATGACACATGGTCCTTTGATAAGTCCTGATCCTGAACCTTTACCTTTAGCAACTACTAATCTGTTCTCTAGTTTACGGCTTTGTTATTTGAAAGATGCTTTTCAAAGAAAGCCATACAGACACAATTTCATGGGGCTAGGTTTTATCTTCACTCACCTCCACCTTATGAATATATAGCAGACCTCCCTGACTGTACATGAGTGAGGAAGGAGTACTTCATCTATAAAAGTAGGAATAAAGTCTTGGCTCCTCATATGGTCTCTAGATACCATCAGTAGAAGACACTGTTGGAATACTCTTCTTACGTGACTGTTACTGGTGTGAGGAAGGAGGTGGTACCTACATTATATCTATAGTATTTGCCCTGAGAGTATTCTACGATGCTAAGTTCCCCTTTCCTGGCTATTGGGTAGAGGAAACTGATTTTTGTTAGTCTCTTGTTTCATCTATGCCCATGACCATTTATATACATCTAGCCCTTTTAGGTTCAAGTTTGGGAAAACAGAGGGGATTACTTAAATTTTGTACTTTAAGGCAGGAATTCCCCTACCTGTCGGCCTTCTTTCCTCCATAATCAAAGTCTGCTTATGTTTTTTTTTTTTTTTTTTTTTTGTATGCAATGCTGAGGATTAATAGGGAAACACATTCATTTTGTCTTCCCAGAAGTAGAAATGGGCAACATCCTGTGAATTTATACTGTTTCCCTCCTGAAAAAAGAAATGGTGTTTTCTTATTTATGTCTACTTTTTTTTTTAAACTGGAATAGAATTACATTACTTCCTCGACCCTTGCAGCCCCTCCAACTGCTATTCACTCCCCTGACCTCTCCCCTCTCAAGTTGATATCTTTTCTTTGTTTAATTGTTATTGTTTCCTTAGCACACTGTTTTAATGATCATCCACATTTTGGTGCCTTCCAATGGAATAGTTTGTCAATTAATTGCTGTTTCTTTGGCAATTAATTAGCTGTTTCTATGACTTCTCTGTGATTTCAAGTTTTCTCTAACTGTCTTTCATTTCTCAGTCTGCTGCTGACACCTCTCTCACAGATCACAGGTTATGCTCAAGCCTGTTTCTTTTAGCTAAATCAAAACAAATACTGCATGAAATTATTTAGTTTCCCCTATTAACATTTTATTTCCCTTGATTTCCAGGACCAAATGTTTCCAGTTACAGCTCTTGCACCTTATGCAAAATGCAGAAACTTTGAGAACCTCATTTTCCTCACTATACAACTGGGTTTGTAATTTTTGATCTGTGGTTTTTAGTATTGAGCTGAGACTCAACTAAGACCATAGGTATCTAATGAGCACCAATCTGAGTCAGGCTTTGAGTATACAGCAGCCAGTGAAACATAAGTTCAGGGATTTGGCCACACTTTCCTGGCAGAGATCTGGAAATTGAGAGCTATAAGAAGTGGGAATACATATACACATCCATGTCATGAGAACACTCAGGGACCTAGGAGCTGGGGCAAAGCTCTCCAGGGGTAACTCAGCCACCTACTACAGACTGAGCAGTTCAGTTATGGAACAATGGTGGTGTGTTGCTGCCCTCACTGAAGCACTAGAGGGAAAAAAGCCTTCCTTATGAAGCCAGTTTTTGTGCTACTCAGTGAACTGATTGCATTCGTTTCCTAAGAGATATGTATTGTGAGTAATCAAGTTCATTTTAGACTTGCCCCTGAAGGAAGAGCGAGTACAAAATGTCCTTTCACTGTGTAGCTTCTGCTCTACAACCATAGTGCTTGGAAATGGAGCAGAGTCATTTTTGCAGACTTTTATCCATATAGCTGAGAAAGCTTAGCTGTTGCGTTGTGACACATGCATTTGCAACCTTAACAGTGAATAATTCCATTAATTGTATTTATTCATATTTGAGTGAGTTCTCCTACCACAATCATCATTTATCACCATGTGCCTATCTCATTTGATATATAAATATACTTTATATTGTGATAGTCTCAATGAGTTAATTTTTCCCTCTCAGACAAAACACTACAGCCATCCATACTCTAACAATTTCTCCTATGAAATGAAGCAATGATAACTCAATTATTCTGCCTTCATCTTTAGAAGTTTGCTGCCAGCTCACCACCCTCCATCTCTAACAGGTCCAACTTTTATTCTCTATGTCATTAATTACCTTCAGGCTCCACATGCCTGAGGAGGACACAGGGTTGAGCTTCGTAATTGTCATTTGCTTCTAATTTGCTCTTCAGCATCAGGTACACGAAAGCTTTTCATTTCTGTGTCTCATTTGAATAGACCTGCTTTTTGAGAAGTGCAGACCAAGTACAGTTTTCCTCTGTCCATGACTGAATATAATTGTACAGTTAGGGGACAAAAATTTCACTGGTTACATTTTTCTCTACAGCTTCATTTTCTAAACTCTGATTTTTGGGGGCCAGCACCATTTTGACGTAATTGTCAATGCTGAAGAAAAGTCTTCCATGGTAAATGCAATAGTATTTACGTCATGTGTATGTTTTTATATTTATTTTTATGCCATTGTCACATAATAAAACAAAATTATAGTGAGCCAAGTGATTTATCTTGAGTTCTGGGCATTTTGTTAATGCCATATGCAAAAAGTTTCATCAGTTAGGTGCTTAGCGCTGGCTGACATGTCACCAGACAGCTAAATTGCCCGAAGGAAGAAGTGATATCATATTTATCAGAATAAGCTCTGAGCATACAGTATTCCTATTCAACATTCATGACCCAGAATCAGCAATACTTGCCAGCCCTGCAGAGAATTTTCAATCAGGAGGGATTACCCTTGATTTTAACACCACTGATGGAATTCAAATGACTTTGATATTTTTGAGAAAACTTTCTATCAAAAATGCAATTAAAAGTTCTGAGGGTAAGCATATAAATGCAAAAAAAATTTATGTAAAAATCTAACATCAGACAGTAAAAATCAAAGCAAAATCTATGAAGAAAGTTTAGGCAAAAAGTAGAAAATCTTGAGAAGTCGTAAGTGTTTATAAACATAAGGGGAATACACAATTGGCAATGATCTACCAAAACATACACTGCTCTTCCATAGGTAAGTGGGACAAATAACTCCTTCCCATGTAATCTGTCCCCTTAGCCACATTTCTCCATGACTGTAACCTGTGTTGTCACTGCAATTCCAAATCTACAGTAAGAAAGAAGCAACTGTTTAGAGATGGGCAATAAGTAAAGATGAAAGGAATAGAAAATAGGCTCATGATGGAAGATGAAAGAATGGGGTCTAGTTGGTCTGGACAGAAAAAAAAAGACTAACAATAAATGATTTGATTACTGTCTTCAAATGCAAGATGGACTGTGCAGGTGTGAACTGGTTATTGTCCATTATCAGCCAGATGGAAGCAAAACGAGAGCCGAACAAAAAGGAATGAGCACACACAAGAGTTGCAGAAATATTAGGTGGACTTAAGCTGAAAAACCGTGAGGCAATGGCTAAAATATGAAGCAGGATACTCCAGACTATTGCCTGGGACCAATGAAATGTTTCTTTTGTATCTTATAAAGTAAGTAGATACCATTATAGAAAACTTAAAAACAAAACAAACAAAAAACCTCAAAGTATGGGTGAGAAGTGTGTGTGTGTGTGTGTGTGTGTGTGTGTGTGTGTGCATGTATGTGTGTGGTGTAGGTATATATGTTGTCTATAACTAATTCCACAAGTTAGAGAGAACCATTTTTTTTCTGTGTTTTACACACATGCATGCACACACACATGCACAATGTGCACTTGGACAACAAAAAGAATAGATTATAAATGTTTTCAGTATTGGAACTTATAGCTGTTTATATGTTCAGCATTCAGATAGCTTAGCCAACATACATGGACACACATACAACAGACATGATTTCCATGTTTATTATTATTTTCCTCCACCTTCTCTGCTTCCTTTAGAAGTCAAGCACCACACAGTGTTTTATAACTCATTTAGGAAAAAATGTAATTCATTTTCAATCCCAAAGTATAGGGCAATGACTACAAATTTTGACTACTTCAGATGTTAGCAAGTTGACTGCATCTTGTATCATGGTATAATGTAGAATGCAATATGCCATGTGGTGGATAGATTGTTGGATATGAAGAGTTTAGAATTAATTTTTTGATGATCATAAAATCTCAATAATTGTATATATGAATAATGTTTGATGGTTCATGTCCATTTTCATTAAATTATTTTTATACATATCTTTAGGTACCCGACTTACACCTTTTTGTCCAAATGCATTTACAGTCAGTGGACTACAATCTGTTCTGAAGTTTCTTTTGGTTAATTTGATTTTCAACAGACTACAGTTGATCTAATTTATTGTTCTGAAATCTAGTTATTATATCCAGAAAAAGATATTATATCATCATACAACACACACACACACACACACACACACACACACACACACACACACACCAAACCAACTCTGATAGATAGATTCAACTGAATAGGAGAATATTAGCATAAGATTAGTAGAATATATTTTATTTGGGGTTTTATTCTTTTCTCTCCATTTTAAATTGGGACATGCTATTACTACAATTTTCTCTTATTTATTATTATTTTTAACATGATTAAAACCCAGACTATCCCAGTTCAAGTGATCCAAAGCTTTTGAATCTTGGGACTTTATGATGAACACTGGGAAGATCAGGTCTGAGTCACACAGCCTTCCTAGATCCACACAAAAGAAATGTGAGTGCTTGGGAGATACAGGCACTTCCCCAGTTCTGCAATTCACTATAAAAACACATGCAAAGGATGTAGCTAGGTAGAGCATTGGCTTTTGTTAACATTTTATTTGCTCCTAACTTAAAAACTAAAAAGATTTATTTACAGTTTAAATTGTATTAGCAATTGTGCAGAACACTAACAACTCCCAAATGACTGTAGCTGTTCAGCTGACTGGTTTTGAAGATTTTTCTGCCTTAATAGTTTTTAAAGTAGTAAAACAAATGTTTGAAGGAAAGCACCATTAAATAGTGTGTGGTCTTGGTTTATCACATTGTAAAGAGCCTGTAAAAATACACTTATGATAACCAAGGAATAATATTTGAAATTCAAACTGATACAACAAACCATGCAACTTATTCCTTTGTCTTTTCTTCCTTCATTCAATCAATGTTTATTGAACATTTTTTTCCCACCAGACACTGTAATGAACTTTGGAGTTATATTTATAATAGAGATGTGGAGATGAGGTAAGTTTAGTATTGTAATATAAAACAATAGCTGTAGACAGGCTGCTCTACCTAGACACATAGAAGGGGTAGGGTAGGGTTAAGGGAGCATCTCAGAAAAAAGTGACCCTTGACAGATGACAAGACACTTGAAAGGTCAGTCAGGATATTATTTGTGGGAGAAACTGTGAGACATGAAAGAAGGGCACAGATCACATTTGAACACAATTGAGTGCTGTCTCAAGAATTTTAGATAGTGAGTGATCTGATTTATGTTTGGAAAATTCAGTCAGTCTTTTGTAGGGAGAGGAAGCAATAGAAGTAGAAAAAATATGAGACAGGGGGTCAAGGGAGCCATTAATTATAGTGGTCTAGGTGAGAAAAAAGGAGTATCTCAGAGAAAAAGGAAGACATAGAGGATGAATATAAAAACCACACCATCCACGGGCAGCTTATGTAATGTAGGCTTAGAAGTCCCTCAGTGGTGAAGTTACTGCTCTCTGTCTGTCTCTCTGTCTCTCTGCCCCCTCCGCACTCTCTCTCTCAGGATTATTTTCATAAAGCTGAAATGCTTCCTTTTGATAGATGCATATTCCAAGACAAGTAAGGAAGGCACTCTTGTCAGAATGACCTAAGACAGGCTCAGTCTTGTTTATGAAATAAAAGAGGGGGGAAGTGGAGAGCCTTTGGGACTGCTTGGCAGGAATCTGACATTGGCCAAAAACAAGGAAATGGGCTTCAAGCAGGAATCTGACATTAGGCTAGAACAAAGAGGTAATTTCAGGCAGAAATCTAAATCTTAGGCTAGAACAAAGAAGTAGGCTTCAGGCATGAAACTGACTTTGGGCTAGGACAGGGAAGTAGGCTCAGTTATTTTGGTCATCCTCATAAACTGTTAGAAATAGTGATCACTGTAGTAATCACGGGACTTTTATTGTCTTGCTTCTTCCTCGACTATTTGCATCTATTGTATTGCTAGATCCTCAACCTAGAACTGACCTTAATACTTACATATAATTAAAATGGTATTAAAGCAAAAAGGAGGAGGAGGGATGAGATAGAAGTTTTGGGGGGGGATGGGGAAAGGGGATAACATTTGAAATGTAAATAAATAAAATATCCAATAAAAATTGCAAAAAAAAAAAAAAAAAGAAAGAATAGTTAGCAATACTTAATAAAATTACAAACTAAGGCACATTTTTTTTTTTTTTTAAGTTTGGTCGTGTGATTTCTGAATTGTTGACCTTGGCTATACTGATAAAATCAGCAGGCTGATTAAACAGTCTCTAAAGCTTTCTGCCCTTCTCAACTGTTTCTGAGACAGATAGATATCAAAAGAGCACTTAAAAAAAGGCTTATGATGTTTCCATATCCACCCCCATATTCAATTCTTCTTGAACTGTAACAGCCATGTAATCAGTAGGTGACATATAATCAACACACACATTGATCCATCCACCCACAGCCATCAACTTTGTGAATCAAGCTTTGTTTAATGCAATCACTGCATCTAGAAAAATCAAAGTAAAATACCTGTTTAATCTGCTGGATTAATTTCTATTTTTAATTCTCACAGAATTCTCTTCCTCCTTATTGAAAAATAATGGAATCTTATAAGAGCATTTATCAAGGTCTCCATTATTTGGGGATTAAGTGCAACTTTAACTGCATGCATTTTGTTAACTTCATAGAACTATGGATTAGATCATTAGTTTAATGATTTAAACCTCCCAACTGAAGGAAACAAATGTAGTAGATTTAGCTAATTTATCTTATAGTACTCACCAGGCCTCCTTGAGAAGGGAAAACATTGTAAATAATGGCACAATATTAGTATACCAAAGGCTAATGCAAAAATACCTTCATCCCTTCTTAAAGTCCACTCTCTAAAGGCCCAGAGTGGAGGTCACTGAAGCACACTAGTTGTAGGACATTCCTTATCTTCTAAGGTCACTTTCTGGATAAGATCTCAGCTGACTCATTACAACTCAAACATTTCTTCCTTAGAAACAAATACCAACAAAAGTACAAGGTTGGTATAATCTTAAATTTTTGACTTCAAGACATATTGCTATCAGTTTTTCAGTTTTACAGTAAAAAACTCTTGCAGGATGAATAACAAACATGTGGCTCATTTGAAAATAAGAAAACAGGTAAATATGGGTGAAGTAGTTTTTCCTCACATTACTCAGTCAAGCTGGTGGCAGAGTTAAGACTAGATTCCCCATCTCCTCCTTCATTCACGTATTTTGTTCACTGTAAAGCAGATAGGATGACTTACTTGTCCTTAGGTATAAGAACAAGGTAAATTTGTGTACTTTTTTTTTTTTGAAAAAAATATTTTCTGCCAAACCTCACTTTTATTGAGTTTAAATGAATAACTTTAGCTGGATTTTTTTTCTATCTAAAACTGAGTTCAATTATCTATTTTTTCCAAGAAGATATTAGTTCTTTATGGAAGCAAGTTTTTTAAACATTTATGGAATTCTTTATCAAAGGAAGATGAAATTATATAGCTTTGTATTTTAAAATTTTACATTAATGTTCCAACTCATAGCTTTGAATGAGCTATGGACCAATTTTCATCTTAAGAGATGGCATTTCTAAGCATGGTTATTACCAAGAGAAGAGAATGTCTCATTAACCACTGTTCCTGTATACAAAGAGAGAAGTTTATGAATAAAGACTGGGGTCTACGTCTGACTCATTTTGGCCCTGGGGTCATTAGCCCTATCTCCATGTCTGTGTTTTCTTCTATCCCCCAAACTAATGCCTTTGGACCCCAGAGTCTCATGTTCTGCTGGTCAGTCACTTTTGTAACTTGGGAGTTTGTGGTCACAATGCACTCTGCAGTTTCTCTTTTAGTTTAAAATATCTGTTGCCTTCCCTGGTGATGCTAGATCTCAGACTGAAGGGTAATCCTGAGATGTGGGTGCCAAAGGCTCTTGAGGGGTGTGTCAATATTTAAATTTCTGTTTGTAGTCTGCTTTCCTCTTTTTTCTTTTCTATTGGTGTGTGCAGGGATTCTGTAGAATGGTAACCATAGCAACAGCAGAACAAGAAAAATGAGATTTCACCCCCACCCTCAAAATGCATATCATAGGCTATTTACTAAAAGTGGCAGGTCTGCCATCTCCCACAAAGGAAGACAAAGACATGTGATAAAGCTTCCAGTTGGATTTATTGTTATTCTATCCTTGTCTGTGCTAACACAATGCACTGGTATATGTCTTTTGCTAATGATGCTTAAAAGGAAATTTTATTTGGGGTTTAAAACCTTTTATTAGGTAACTAGGAATACTTTTAAAATATGTATCTTTTCAAGCTATTTGTGTGCATGTGTGTGAGTATTTTTGTTTATATGGAATATGTTCAAATGAAAATTTTGTTTTGGGGGTTGAACCCTACAAACAATCACTTCACTATAGCATCCCCAGCATCTCAGCCCCTTTGCAAGTCACCTGTTACAATCTGGGACTTTAATGCAGAAAAAGGTACTAAGGAGATTGGGAATGTTTGGGTGGGAACAAGGAGCAAAGGCAAAAGACATTGTTCTTCACTGTGACTTTTCCATTTTATATTATATGGAAACAATTGAAAACCAGTTTGTGTTCTGGCAGAATTTGTTAAGGTTTTCTTTTCTCTCTCTTCATAAATGGTTTCTCTTCACAAGCTATATAACCCCTTATGCTAAGCACAGGAACAGTGGTCTTGCTAGCATCTGATAACAACAAAACGCACTATTCATAGGTTTATCTATGACAACCAAATTAAAGTAATCCAGGCTAACAGTCAAACATAAATTAAAGGACCAGAAGGACTTTGTTAAAATCCTGGGTTATCTATGTTATATCAGTTAATTGTCTTATCTAAGAGTGGAGAAAAAGAATGGGCACCCAGTGCCCAACACATATTGAGAACAAACTGGAGAGAAGGGGCAGAAGTGCAAGGGGTTCAGATATCTCCATGCAGGCTAACAGATCATAGAAACTCCACAGGACAGGGGAAAGTACAGAGGGACATTTGAAAGACACGGCAGCTTGGAATACCCACAATACAACACACAGACCATATGAAGCTCAGAATGATGGAAGACCAAAGTGTGGATGCTTCAGTCAGACTTAGAAGGGGGAACAAAATAATCATAAAAGGTAGAGGGAGGAAGGGCCATGGGAGGTAGAGTGGAGGGGGAGGGAAAAGGGGGGGAATAGGATCACTTGTGGGAGGAGATCGGGAGATGTATGGAGGGTCAGGAAACTGAATGGAGGCGTGTAGCAGTGGGGGATAGGGAATCGAGATAGCTACTAGAAAGTCCCAGATGCCAGAGAAGCAAGAGGTTCCCAGGACCCAACAGAAATGACATTAATTGAAATACACAACAAAGGGGAGGGAGAAGCTATAGATACCATATCCAGATCCAGAGGTTAGGCATGTCCCCTGGTTGAGGAATGGGGTCACCCACAAATCTCCAAAATTTTGACCCAGAATTGCTCCTGTCTAAAGGAAATGCAGGTACAAAGAGTGGAGCAGAGACTGAAGGAAAAGTCATCCATTGACTGCCCCACCTAGGGGCATGCCATCTGCAGATACCAAACCTGGACACTATGGCTGATGCCAAGAAGTGCATGCTGACAAGAGCCTGGTATAGCTGTCCCCTGAGTGGCTCTGCAAGAGCCTAATCAATACAGATGTGGGTGCATACAGCCAACCATCATGGGGTGAAGGAGAAAAAGAAGATGGAAGAAAAAGAACAGTGAAAGAAGTAGAATCATCTTTATGGGGTCACAGTTTATAGAAAGCAGAAGGATGAAGTATTCTTAAAAAGTGAATTAACCACATCTGGGATTCCAGGTGTCATGATAGCTATATAAAGCAGGATTAAAAAACACTTACTTCAAGATTCAGCTTCACCACATCTCAGCATATACCTGAAGGATGCTTCATCCTACCACAGGAGACTTGCTCCACTATGTTTACAGCAACTTTATTCACAATAGCCAGAAACTAGAAACAACCTAGACATTCCTCAACCAGAGAATAAAGAAAATGTGGTACATTTACACAATGGAGTACCACTCAACTGTTAAAAACAATGACATCATGAAATTTGCAGGGACATAGATTGAACCAGAAAAAAAAATAATACTGAGTGAGGTAACCCAGACCCAGAAAGATATGCATGGTATGTACTTACTTATAAGTGGATATTAGCCTTCAAGTACAGGATAACAATGCTAAGACCCAAAGTAACAAGGAGGGCACAAGGGGAGACTCTTGAATTCACTGAGGAGGGGCAATAGAATAGACATTGAGGGTTGATAGAAGGAGGGGACTGGATGGGGGAGGGACTGGGATGGTAACAGGAGGGATCAGGACAGGGTAGGATTGACGAAGAACACTGGAGAGAAAAATTGAATGGGAGAATATTTCTAGGATAAGGTAGAAACCTAGGACAATGGAAATTCCCAGGAGTAGAAAGAGAGGAAGGGCAGATGGGGTGAGAGGGGAGGCAAAAGGGAGGAGAGGAGGGAGGGGAAGCTTGGATCCAGATGTAAAGTAAATAAATAAGCAGTATATAATTTCTATTCTTTAGAAACTTAAATAAATAAGGACACAATGTGGTTTTGTTGTATTTGGTTTTGTTTTGTTTTAAAGAGAAAGTTCCAAGACCTGAGAGATTTGTTCCAACTGCTTTTGTAAAGATTCAGGAGGGGAATTATGTGGAATAAGAGGGATGTGTGAAGGATGGTGCTGCGTGGCTGACAGACTTCAAACAACTCAGGTCAAGGGGGCAATGAGAAGAAACAAAGCAAGCATCTATGTCCTCTTTTGAGGCAGAGAGAGAGAGGGTGAGGGAGGGAGAGAAAGAATACAGATATTCTAAATTGGAAAGCAAGAAATCTTAGCATTCTCGTATTTAGTAGGCATGGTAGTTACAAATGAATGTGGGAACAAAGTGATATTTTTGTAGAATTTACATAAAAATTCTAAATATGCCTTGAATATTTATTATTGTACAATATTTATTAAGCTTTCCTGTACAAGGTTCCAGATGTCAGCACAGTGAACATAACAGTTAGGATGCATAAGATAAAACTAGAAGACGTTGTCTAGTTCTTCTTCACGGGTACATGTGTGTATTCAGCCTGTCACAGGGTCTACACCTAGACACCAAATCACACTCTAAATGAGTTCATTTGAGATGATCAACCAGAAACTAAACCTTTCTCCCTAAAATTACTCAGTAAGAAACATAAGGAAGTGTGTCTTTTTTCTTGGATCATAAAACCAAAAGGTCATTAAAGCAGGAGGGAACATGGAGTGGGGCAGACCTAGGAGCACTTGAAAGGGTGGGTAGGAATGAATACAATCAAAATTCATTGTGTGTATGAGTGTGTTTCATTTTTATTAATTCTTTGAGAACGTTACAGACCATGTTTTAGATTACCCCTTTTCCTTTCCACAAAACTTTGTGTTACTTTTGTCTCCCCATTTCCAATCAAGGACAATTTGTGCTGTTCAAATATTCTTAGATTTGTGATTTTGCACTGAGCATAGTTGAGAAACATAAGTTTGTAACTAAGAGAAAAAAGAGCGCCAGTATCTGGCCACAAAAAGAGTAACCAAAATCAGGAATTCTGATACTGTCTTTTATTAACTTCTCAAAAATAGGAAAGGAGAAGCAATCATTTTATGAAATATCAAATAATCTCAGTTCACAAAAGCATTGTTATTTAAGCAATTCTGTAGGCCTTATCCACTGTTGAGAATTTGTCCTAGAACAGAGACTCCTCAAAAATTTAAAAATAAATTAACCATTAGTAAAATCTACACATATTGCCAGGGAGAAACAGTCAGCCCAAATTCTCCACACAGACTTTCTAACACTGGTGTCTGGAAGAATGTACATGGGCACATGTATATGGTGTGTGTGCACATGAACACACACGTACACATGCACACATGTATGCAGTGTATACACATGTGAATGTATACACATATATGCTTATATGTACATGGTTTGTGCACACATGAACATGTACATACACATGCACACATGTACATGGTATGTGCTCACATGAATGTATTTTCTTGAACTGGAAATTTACTTTTTTATGACTCTTCAGTGATGATATTTGTGATAAAAGTGTGATGTGATGAAACCAAGGTTTCTAAATTAGGCAGCATAAGACCAACCCTGATTGCTAAAAAATATATTTTGACTTCTGTGTTGATTCTGTATTCTGTAGTTTGGATAGGAAATCTTGCATTGGAGATACTTTAAATGTTTAATTTGAAGAATGTAAGGGCAAATAGAAGATCCCAACACTGGAAATCAATTTCTAATGTAAAGGATTACAATTCTGCACTTTGAAAATTTATTTTGTGTGATCTCCTCCTACCCCATTGCCTAGCAGTTACAGCAAGAAGCAGGATAGTCAGAGACCCCAGTGTATCTGTCCAATGAATCTTCACTTACTGTGATCTGATTTTCACTTCAACATCTAGTACTTTCTTGACATTTCTCTACTCACCACGAGACAATGAGAAGGCTGTTGATTTGGTGATCAGACCCCAACAGCATCTATAATTGTGTTTTTAACATGGAAAATTACTTGGCATGTCACCAAAGATGGAGTTGTCTCTTCAGTTCTAACAGTAAACAAAGGAACACAGAAAGGAGGTGAGTGTGGAACTTCAGGTAGAGTCTGTCATGGTGAGCACATCACACATACCTACATGATGCAGCTCCCAACTCTTGATCAGAAGTGATCGGTCCCCATTTCATTTTCCCCAAACTGTGTATTCCATATGAAAATAAATTACTGACAACATTCTGCTCTTTTCACTGCTGACATGAAGTATGAACCGAGGGTGTCAGGACAGAAATGAGTAAGACGGTGTGATCCAACAGAACCTAAGTGATCCCCCAGATTTATGGGTTATGTGAGGTCTATGCCTCCTGGCCTCTGGAGCCTGCTTTTCTGGACCTGAGCACCCCAGAGGTAAACCTAGTCATATAATGAGATAGTTTTTTCATATGCCCTTGAATTTGACTTGCTAACATTCTGCTAAGAATTTTTGTAGATACTATGTTCACTGAGATTTTTGTTCCTTGTCTATGAACAAGATCTATGTTCATTAAAGATTTTTTTATCCATGGCTTGGTTTGTTGTGTTTCAGTATGAGGATAACAGCTAAACAAGAAGGAACATAATCTAATAAAAACAGAATCCAGATTGACTAATACTAAGGTGAAAAGTGGAATTAATGGTAGAATTCCAGAAACTACTTGAAAATTAAGTACAAAATAATCATCATAAGGGCATCATAAGAGCAGGCATAGAGATCTACTTGGATATCATGTGTGGTTCTCACGCTGTCCTTTTGGATGGTTTGGATGTACAAGCATGTTCTCTGCTGAGTAGCTATAGCGGACCTTCAGTGGACCACAGCTAGAGAGGCATGGACTGGGGAGGCTTACATTGGCAGCTGTGAGAGGGAGGAAAAGTGACATAGCTGCTTGTATCAAGTCGCCTGGAAAAGAAATATTGACTTATCTTGTCCCCAAGCATCCTTGTCTTTACATTATCCCATGAACCTGACAGGTATAGCTTGGGATGGCTGGGGGAGAACTGCCAGGCTTGCTACTGTTACCATCCATGAATGGTCTTCAATTGGTCAGCATCTATTTTAGAACCTAGAGTTGGGTAACCTGGGGTTCAACCCACCTCAAAAGGAGAATTCAAAGAGCTCAAGATTAACTGCTTGGACCCTGCACTGTCCTTCTCATAACATGTTCACTAATGTATTAAATGAATGCATACTACATTACCATAAGTGTTGAGAATGGGAAGAACAGATAGGACATTTATTTATTTGAACATAAATGTAAGGAGGTGGGGGGACTCTCCACAATGTACCAGAGACCTGGGAGGTGAGATACTCTCAGGACTCAAAGGGAGAAACCTTAGATGAAATGCCCTACAGTGAGGAGAGGGAACTTGTAGAGCTCACCTCCAACAGGAAGATAGGGCACCATCCTACAGTCAAAACTCTGATCCATAATTGTTCCTGTCTGAAAGAACTGTAGGCATGGAAATAGAGAGGAGCCTGAGGAAAAGGAGGTCCAGTGACAGGCCCAAAGTGGGATCCAGATCAAGAGGAGGTCCCAAGGCCTGACACTATTACTGAGGCTATGGAGCATTCACAAAAAGGGACCTATCATGACTGCCCTCTGAAAGACCCAACAAGCAACTGAAAGAGTCAGATGCAGATATTTGCACCCAACCAATGGACAGAAGCTGCTGAGCTTGTGATCGAACTAGAGAAAAGGTAAAAGAAGCTGAGGAGGAAGATGACCCTGCAGGAAGACCAGCAGTCTCAATTAATCTGGACGCCAGAGATCTCTCAGACACTGGGCCACTAACCAGGCAGCATAAACCAACTGATATGAGACCCCCAACACATATACAACAGAGGATTGCTGGGTCTTGGTTCAGTCAGAGAAGATGCACCTAACCCTCAAGACTGGAGGCCCCAGGAAGTTTAGAGGTGGGACAGGGGATGGGAAGGTGGGGACATCCTCGTGAAGACAGGGGTTTGAGGAGAAGGTATAGGATAGGGAACAGTCAGAGGGTGGACCAGGAAGGGGATAAAATCTGTAATGTAAAAAAAAAAAAAAAAAAAAAAAAAAAGATTAAATAAAATTTAAAAACAAACAAACAAACAAACCACAAATGTAAAACAGGCATAGGGATTCCATTGGCTCTTTCCTGAGCTATATACACAGTATCTGCAGTAGGAGTTCTCAGGACTTCAAATTCAAACACAGCACTCCTACGTTGAAAGGGGTTAAGATGCAGTAAAGTAGTTAATTAGGCAGAAGCTCTGTGAGTGTGGGGTGCTGTCACTTCACAGTCTGAGTGCCCACGAATGCTGCCCTGCCTACCAAAAACAAAACAAACAAACAAACAACAACAACAACTCATTTCTAAAAACCCTGAACAAGGTTTCTTTTACTGTTTTCCCATTCATTCTTAGTGCCAGAATCTGGATCTCATCGAGTGCTGACTGACTTTATTGCCTGCTGAGATCTGTATCAAATGCTCAGTTTTCTTAGTGTAGATGTCACTGCAGGTGTGACTCCCTCACACCACACTACTTCCTGACCTCACCTCCTGATTGTTGAGATACTCTAGCTGCTGGGTTGTCCAACCCTCTCATGATCATGTACACTTTCACAAGGAGGGCAGAGAAAAATAGTTATAATTCTAGTGTGGTGCCTTTAATTTCCTAGGCTCTGGAGATGGAGTGAAGGGAAAGGGAAAGGAAGGGGAATTGCATAGCTATAACCCTAGCAAAGCAGCATCCTAGGATTATAACTGCAGTGCACCCGATGAAAAGCAACATGACTGCCTGGTTGGCCTTTTCATCTCAAACAGCTTATTGCTCCCTAAGGTAAACAGAACCCATGAAAAGAGAATTGCTCCCTAAGGACCAACAAAGAATTTTGATGTATTCATGGTTTTATATATATATAACTCAGCCTTACCACTTCCTTTAAAAACCACCCAGAAGTACACTTTATGGGGGGAGGGGTAAAACTGGTGGAAAAAAACTTCCAAAATATTTGTAAGCATCTCCCAAATCAATCAGGCTTACTCATGAACTGCACGGAGGAACTGGAAAGGATCCAAATGCAGCCCTCTATGGCAAAAGCTCAGTTGGAAGAGCTCTGACATCTCAGAGGAAGATGCACTTCCAGGTGCTAAAAGGTCCATTTGTAACAGTGGAGGTGGGGATGGCTCTAGGCTGACCAGTTTAATCCTAAGAACCAGAGAGGAACTAGGTATGTATTTCACAATCACCAGAGAAACAAGCCATACTTGTCTCTCTGGAAGCTTCATGTTTTGGTGGCAGACAAGAAAAGAAAGTGTCAAATGTGTAAATGCATTATTATAGAAATGATTACATTCCTAAAATACTCAGCATTTTACAAAAACATAAATATTTCAAAATGTGTCAAAACTACATTTGTTTACTTTTACATCACTGTTTAAAAAATAAAATTAATAAAATACTTTTAAAAGCTTATAGAAGATTAATTTGAAAATCCTACTCTTTAGTTGATACAATAAAAGAAATTATAATTGATCTTAAACTTTATGAAACGGTTAGAGTTATCATCATACTGATTTACATAACTCTTGTTTAAGCTCAGCAGCCCAAACTGTTGGTTCATCAGCAGTTAATTTATCATCATTCATTGCTGAGAATATTTTCCCATCTCAGTCTGAGAATAACAGTATGTCTAAGGGATACACTAAGGAATGTCTAAGGAATGTAAACTGATACTATAGAACAAACCAGGAGCGAGAGTGACAAGAAGTGACCAGGTCCTACACCTTGATCCATCACTGTACTTGTACCCAAATATGGTACTTTGAAGATCAGATCACATTGAAAACATCTTTATATGATCTGTTCACTGCCATCTATTTTGGAGTCAGTATTTCAGCTCTTCAGTTACACTCAACTCTGCAAAACTGGGGTCTTGAGCAGTCCTGTCCCATGAGTATGTATTTAATGAGGACCCAGATTTCACCAACCAACATATTTTCCATAATCCCATGTGTGTAGATGATAATCACCATTGTATAAACTAAACCCAGATGCAGAGTTGCCCTCATGGAGGCTTAGGCTGAGCGCAGTTTCCAAGATCTTCTCTCATTCTTAGACTGGACTACAGCCAGCCTGCTAGCTGCCAGTCAAGAATGGGAACACCTGCAGTAGGTAAATGTGACATATGGCACACTGTAGCGTGCCAGTTGCCTTTCAGATTCTAAATCTGTTCAACGTTCATGAGATGTAAACAACTGCTGCTTTGAAATGTGAGGAGGAGGAAGAGACAGAAAAACAACAGGAGCAGGCGCAGTGTCTTTTTTTAGCTGTTGGTGACAAATGCCTGACTCACTGACTACTATGAACACTGAAAGATGGGGGTTTACTGGGACTACATACCAAGGTTCTGAAGGGCAGACTTAGAGAAGAGCCTTCCCAACCACATCACGGATGGGACAGTTGTTCAGGGTAAAACTGATGCGTGGAAAGTAGCTCTACCTGGGAAGCAAATGATGGGCCAGAGCCATCTCCAGATGTTGCCTTGATCAGGAACATCTGATACCACAGGATGCTTCCAGAGTGTCTTAGACTGGGCTCCTAGAGTTCAGGGATTCCCTTGAAGGGGAGTCCAGAAGAAGTGATTTTGCAAGTAATTTATGGAGAAGGAGACAAGTTTGGCAGGGATTTGGAGAAGGAGAAGGTGGCAGAGGAAAGAGATAAGCCAAGATAGTTTATATGAAATCTGACTTCAGTATAATCACCAGGAAAGCTTGTATAGTGCAAGCACCAGTGAGTTATTTCACCTCAAGAAAAAGGATCTGGACTTCTGAGTTCATGAGTCAACCAGTTGTCTGTCATAGGCCAGCCACACCCTTTAGTGAATAGAGTAGTATCGCCCAGACAAGATAATTCATCTACACCAAGGGTCATTCACCAGAGGAAAGGGCAGCTGTGAACAATTAGCAGGAAACTCATCTGGATTGAGAGGGAGCTGGGGCAGAGATACCATTCAGACCTGTGGCCACCACTACACATTTGTTTACCTGGTCTGCAGCACCCACCACTTAGTCCTGGAACCTATATCCTTCCTAAGACAGCTGTACTACCAATGTCTTGTATTAACACTCAGATATGCTCTCCGGTGTCTTACAGAAGCATACATTTTCCCTCTTCCTGTCATGTACAGCAATATTGTCCTTCAGAATGTTTTTTCGACTGCTCTGGGTTCCTCAGCATGCCCGAAAGCTGCACTATCCACTTGTCTATCACCACAGAAGGCATTAGACAACATTACAGTATTTTCAAACAAAATGCATTTAAGTAGACTCTCCTCCCTCTCCCACTCTTCCCCCTTTGTAATTTCCCCCCACTCTTTCTTCCTCTTCATGTCCCTTTTGGCCACCATCCTTGCCCTTCTTCATGACTATTTTTATTTTCTTAGTTTCTTTTCACTTTTTAACACACACACACACACACACACACACACACACTTATACATTACAAGTTAGGATCTGCATATGATGAAGAGTATGCAGCTTTTTACTTTTTGAGTTTGGGTCACATTGCTTACTATTGTACTTTCTGGATCCACCCATTGTCCTGCTAAATTCATAATTTTACTTTTCTTTACAGATGAACAAAATGGACGTTATTTTTATTATCTATTCATCTTTTGGTAGACATCTAAGTTGGTTGTTATTTACATGCTAAGACTCATTCAGCAACAATGGACATGGATGTCCACATATCTCTGTGATAGGACATAGAGTCCTTTGAGTGTATGGCCAGCAGTGGTGCAAGCTGGGTCATACTGTGTCTATATTCTTAGTTTCTTTTTTAAACTCCCACACTGATTTCCATAATGACTGTACTAGTTTACACTTCTACAGGTGGTGAATAAAGATTCCTCTTTCTTTCATCACCTTTTTTGATACTCAGTTTTCAGACTTCTTTTTCTGTGTACACCTGACTTCTGATGCCTGTACTTATTTCTCCAGCAATGGCATTTACTAGTTTATAGAAAGAAGCACACACAAGAGCCTAGAGTTTTTCTCACCACAAGAGAAGAATGTGACCAGAGAAAGCATCCTCCCCATACAACTAACCTCCACAAAACTTCAGGTTTAGAATTATCAACAAAGCCATAAGCAGAACTACCCTTTTGTGGGAGCAGTTTATGGTGTAATGTAAAGCTCATGTAAATGGTAAGTCTGCAGTTAGAACCCCAATCATTTATTTATTTTCACTGAGTAATGGGCATTGTTATGTGAGACATGGAACCTACCACTGGGGACAGATTTAATTATGAGATAGTATTCCTGCCATTTGGGGAGAAAGTCTAAGGAAACCTATGGAAATTGACAAACACTCAGGTAGAGAATCATCATAAGCAAAGGGTCCTTGGAGTCAGGAAGGGATTTTTCAGGTGTGCTGAATCACTGTAAACAACTCTGTGTGATTAGAACTTTAGGGGTTCCTGTGAAACAGGAAAAAGAATGAAGACCTTAAACACCTTATAAATTCTTCAGCCCAAGATCAACAAAGTCTTGAAATCAGGAAGTGACTTAATGAGCTTGGTAAGCACTCAAAGCATTCTCTGTGTTAAGCAGCACTGATGGAGGGAAATGAGAGACATAGAACTCAATCAGGATATGGTAATAAACTCAGTGTGTAAGAATGGGTCCACGTAATATGGAGGATTTTTTTGATAGTGAAGAATACCCAGAGGTTAAATGACTAATCACTGTTTCCACAGAACTAAGACTCACAGTGGAGTCTATAATCCCTGAAGACTCTAATGTAGCTACTGTACAACTCTTTTTCTCTCTATTCCTGCACCGATGCTTGATGGAATCCTTAACAGCTATTTCCAACTGTCTGATACAGTATAAAACTGTGAGAAATACATAGAGATTAAAACATGATGGCTTTCATCCTAAAGTCACCCCCACTTCTATTTTGCTAAAAGTAATGAAAACTCTTTTACTAATCTCACATACAAATTGTGAAGATTAGAGGGCACATCTAAAAAAAAAAAACCTTTCAGGGTGTGTTTGTGGAATCCTGTGCCACAAACAGAAAGTATAAGTGTATGTACAGTATTCACTAGCACAACATAGTAGACCACTTTCATTAATTTAATGAATCACTGGGAGCTGAGTAATTTTATAAAGAAAAGGTGTCCAGAGTTATGTGATTCAAGGGGAAGGTTGTGGTCTTGGCTGAGCTCTGCAGAGATCTCATGGTAGATGGCGGGAGTATAGACTAAAGAAAGAGACCACACAGAAAAGAAAGAAGTGAGAGATGCAGGCATCCTATAGTCTCTGCAGAGTGGTAGTCTCCTGTTATCCTGAGGACCTCGTAAAGATGTCACCATCACCCAGTCTGTGGACGTCTAGGGAATAGTCCCTTGGGACTATTTAATGTCAGCAGGAGAAGAAGAGGTACTGTAAACACGCAACACCTCATGATAACACACTGAGCAGTGTAGAGATACTAGGTTAAGAATCTCCAACTGGTCTCTCAGATGACCTTCAGAGTTAGTGTTGGGAGAAACAACTGCTTAATAAACTTTTAATGTATGCTACACTTCTGTAAGGGGTTCACAGTGAGTACATTTAAGAATAGTGAACTACATCTCCCTCCCCACCCCCTTTCAGATAAGAGACTTTGTTGGAGGTTTCTTTGGGCATGATGTCAGTTTCCATTATGTGAGCCAGAGACAACAGACTAATCAAAGCTGTGTTTTCTTGGATCAGGTTCCACTCAAGCTTGAAGGAAGAAACGATCTTGTCACAGAGCACATACGTAGTTTTGACAGTGATTTCAAACACCCTCTGAAAGACTATTTGACCATATTGTCACCCTCTACCTTGTGTTCTGAGGCAACATTGTCCTGCTGCCATCTCCCATCCAGATAGGAATCCCTGTCTTCACAGGACACTCTTTTATACCCTGGTGTGCTTCATGTGTTCATTGAAGTTAAGACCTAATAGTTGAGATATAGATATGCAGCTGGTGCATGTACTTAATGGACTTAATTAGTTGTCTTTAAGTATTTGTCTGATATAAGATGCAACAACAGAACAGAGAGAGCAAACCTGTAAAGTACCACACAGAAGGTATTAAATTCTGCTCCCTGGGATCCTCACCTTTGGGAGAGGGTGACATAAAACAAGTGAAAAGACGAACCGCTGACCACAGATGCACGCAGATGTGCTGGGATGCCTTGGGTGTTCTCATCCTCACTGCAGTGTTGTCTTTGGAGGGCTGAACTCTGTTCCTAATTAATATTTTATACATCTAAGTGAGTGGCAAATGGAGAGGAGAGGGGGGAGGACCAGCCCTCCCATTCAGGAGCTGTGACATATGGGAATCATGATAGTCTGAAGCCCTTTAAGTCTCAGACCACCTCTATTCCCTGCTTGAGTATTCTGTAGAAGTGGGAAAGATCTCTTATCCAATCAGGAGTTTTATTAGACATTATACTTTTAATATATTAGAAGATTCACAAAATGTTCTTATGGGACAAACTAATAGAAGTTCTTTTGATTTACAGAGATTTTATAAGTGTATTAACCTGTAAAATAGTACAACTTTGTTAGAGATTTGTTCTAATGCTTTGATTCAATAGGGATTCTGCATGTCCAAATGCTGAAGGTCTTAGTCTCTACTTGGTTTTTGACTGATCAATAAAAATAACAGAGGCCAATGGTTGAGCAATGGGAGATAGGGGCTGGGCCCTTAGAGTTGTACAGGCTAGGGTACAGGAGAGAGGAGGAGATGCAGAATCGCCATGACTCGGGGAGAGATGATCAGATTTAGAGCTGCAGAGGGAAGATCACCTGAAATGTAGTTGGAAAGGGAAAGAGTCCCCAGAAGGGCTGCATAGACCACTGGGCCTAACAGAACGTCACAAACTGGGCAGCAAACTTACATTTAAAAGTAAATTTAGAAGGTGTTAAGCCAGGAGTATCTGAGGGAAAAGTATGTAAGTGGCAGGAGGATTAGAACTGCCCAGCCTTTGAGTAGCCAAGACATTTCAAAACTAAGCTAATGTGTGTATGTCTTTCATTCATGGATCCAAAGAGTTTGTGAATGGGTGGATGGAAGCATATGACCTGCCAGGAGCCAAAACTGTATAGCCCAAATTCACTGATACACATCTCCACTATAAAAAAAAAATCCAATTTTAGGAACAAAAAGGCAAAAACAAAAACAAAACAAGGCACATTTGATATCTCTATCCTGATTCTTCTAACCCATTTCAAACAGACAACACCCCAGGAATTTCAGTTACTACTCTTCTAGGACAGGAGTCCACACGGGTTAACTCTTGCTCCTCTTCATAGGAAATTCTCTGGCCACACATCACAGCTCCTCCGTCCTATCAGCTGAGTCTTGATTACTGTGGAAGCTCTCTCTGAGTCTTGATTCGACATCACACTTGCAGCATGGTGTCCTTTTCCCCCAATCTCATGACTATGCCCTCCACCATCTTCTCATTCCTATGATTTGACTAAAAATTATCTTCCCCTCTTGACAATGGTAGAATGCATCAGAGCAGATAATGTATTGGGCTTGCTCATACTTGATGGTCATTATGCACAATGCTGGGTGTGTGCCAAACACTTGGTAAATATTCAGTGAAGGAGTGAATTAATAATAGAACTTTGTAGCTACTCTTTCCCATAGACAATGATATCACAATAAAATTTTAACACACATCAGTTACAATTTATCAAATAATCACATCAGGGATATCTACTTTGAGGCCATCTGAACAAAGACAGGGATAGCTGTTTTGCAAAACCATAAACTGATTTAAACCATAAAAACATCTTGTGACTATTTTGGTAAGCTGATTGCATGATTCTTGAACATGAATTCTGTAGATAACATCTTGTCAGAGTCAAAAAGTTGGGCACCTCATCTGCAAAGCTCAAAACAGTTGCTTGAGTTCTGTGTACCTATGATGTATACTATTAGGGAAGGTCTAACTTATTTAGTGAAAGGTTTGAGTTAAAAATGTCTCTATCCCCCATTACTTAGTAATATCAAGTGCTGGCACATTGGCCTTGTAGAAATCTGTCATTCTAGAAGGAGGCATTCATAATTTCCCACCCACCCCCAAATTCGGGTCTTCTGTAAGTGAAAGTGTTGGAAACAAAAGCAACAGTTCACTTTTCCCAGTGCCTGGTTTTCCAATTTTTTTTTTGTATAAAGATGGTTCACCAATTGCTTTATTTTACTTTTTGTTGTTTTGCATTTATTGAGCAGTATCTCTAAATTATAAAAGACTGTGACAATATTTTGTGCTTATTTCATTTTCTATATCTGATAAAGATATAGTATAGTATTTACGTACTGTCTTTGAGTGTGACAATTTTAGATTGTGGTATCTAGACATAAGACAATGAAGAATGCCTGGGACAATAGCTGAGAAGTGTTTTCAAAAAGAAACAAGCACTGGCAGATGAGTTTCCCTAAGCCCAGTAAGCATAGATTTAAAGTATATGACTTCTGAGATACATCATGTTAGCAACAAAACCTGTTAAAAGCTTTTTCTGGAGATTGGGAAGTTAGCATTGCTTCATGAACTTCATGTTCTGTTCAAGAAGGAGCAGGAGACAGACTCTCAACAGCCCCCAGTGATGATTTAGATGGGGAAATGAAGGTATCTTGATTTTTTAGTATTGCTTTTGGGAATTAAGCTCTGAGTAAAGTTAAATGATTTTGTTTATTGCAAAGCTTCTCAAAGCTTTTATGAACCAGCAATCCCAAAATGAAATCATTAGCAAGAATTTTTCACAGCTATACTTGACCAGAAAGCTTTCCCCAGCATGTCTTTTATGATTTTTAAAATTATTATTATTTGTATGCCTGTGTATGTGGTGTGTGTGTGTGTGTGTGTGTGTGGTGTGTGTGTGTGTGTGTGTATGTGGTGTGTGTGTGTGTGTGTGTGTGTGGTGTGTGTGTGTGTGTGTGGGGTGTGTGTGTGTGTGTGTGTGTATGTGGTGTGTGTGTGTGTATGTGGTGTGTGTGTGTGTATGTGGTGTGTGTGTGTGTGTATGTGGTGTGTGTGTGTGTGTGTGTGTGTGTGTGTGTGTTTGCCTGAATATGTGTCTGTCCACCATGTGTATGCCTCGTGCCCGTGAAGGTCAGAAGAAGGTATTGGATATCCTGAAACATGAGTTACAGATAGCTGTGAGCCAATATGTGAGCACTGGGAATTGAATCTGGGGGCCCTGGTTCTCTCCAGCCCAAGTTTATTTTTAATTATAATAAATAAATAAATAAATAAACAAAAACTTATCACTTCAACCATTTCTAAGAGTACAGGTCAGCAGTGATAAGCACACCCACATTAATGCAACAGATACCAAGACATTATAAAACATGTCCATCTGAGATTCTGTGCTTCCTGAATGACAACTGTGCAGTGAGCCACACCACTCTCTACCTCCTG
>JANHMN010000030.1:847032-878180 GCA_030674055.1 Rhabdomys pumilio | reverse complement strand
TAATGTTTTTCTTTGACGATAATGAGCTTAAATTCTGTCTAAACCATTACCCTCATGACTGTCTATTTTTAGCTAGAAAATAAAAATTTGGTAATGATGCTTAAATGTTATTGAAAACAATGAATTGCTATATGTATTAAGAACTTAAAGGAAACAAAAAGTATTGTTGACAGAATCTCATAGAGTGGGATTTCTTTTTTTAAAAAATCTTAGAGAAGACTACTGGTAAATGAATTCTCCTTTGTTTTCCCTCATCACAAAAACCTGTAAAAGATCACATGACTTACAACATAAAGAATAAACATCTTGAGCCTGCCACTGTCAGGAGCCATTTTGCCTGTTAGGCAGGGTCAAAACAATTCAGGGTTTACTGGCCTGTCAGGATATTCTGCTCTGTGGGTGGCAAATTTCCTGGTGTGCTGACACATGGAACAGTAAGAGGAGATACACTTGAGGCTCAAGGTGAGGAGCTGAATGTTCTATTAACCTTGGTGGAAGGAACAGGGAGGCCTCCAGATGGAAACAGGTATCCTGTGTATGTCAGCCATTACTTCTGCTAGCTTGTGATTTGCTTCCCACAGCACTGTGAGGTATAGCAAGTCTATGAGAAACTTGGGGCTGCAGTATTCACTGGACAGCCCTCCTGAATCTATCTCTTGTCTCTGTATCTTCTTTCTGCCTTTCCTAGTATTAATCCTCACTCCCCCCTCAGAGGACTGTTCGACTTTGTGCTGGTGGGCTAGCACATGCCACTGTGGGGCAGGTGCCAGGAAGAGGCCACTTCCTAGGAAGATCAGCTGGACCAACTCGATTGCCAACCGGGCCCAGATTCAGTGCTTTGAGTCAGTCAACCCAATACCCACTCCATCTACTAGCTGCTGGACTGCAAGGAGGAGCAGGTACTGCAGAACCAGATCCAAAGACAAAA
Organism: Rhabdomys pumilio; assembly: GCA_030674055.1. Lineage (NCBI taxonomy): Eukaryota > Metazoa > Chordata > Mammalia > Rodentia > Muridae > Rhabdomys > Rhabdomys pumilio. Next base: position 877,252 of record JANHMN010000030.1, on the reverse strand, counting down.
ACCTGAAGCATGGCAGTGATTGAAGCAGTCTTTACAATGATCTGATATTTGTGGTGCTTCAGAGACCAGAGGCCTTGAGCCAGACCAAAGACTCATAGCAATGAGTATTTGTGTATAGAGGGCTGTTTGGGCAAAACATATATTGAGTGTCGCTGTAGTTTCCAATGATAAATGAATTTGTGTTGGAGGAATGGAGCTGTGGAGAGATTCTGAACCTTGTCAATGTCCGTGGCTTGGGAACCACTGCAGGTCATGTTGATGTGCGTGGCCATGCTGCTACCTGAGGCCATGTTGATGTTTGTGGTTCATGTTGCCACTGAGGGCCATGTCTGGGTTAATGGTTGATAGTACAGGTGTCCTGTGTCGCCACCAAATGCTATTCAGATGGCCATGTTCAGTGATGCTAACAAGGGCCATATTTGTGACCATACTTGTGCTACAGCCAGTGGCCATGTTGATTTCCATGTCTATGGTCTGTGCTGCCACTGGACACCATATTGAGGTCTATAACATATGCTGACACTGAGGCCTATGATAATGTCCTTGTCCCGTGATGATTCAGGGGACTGTGTTAATGTCTGTGATCTGTACTGCCACCAGAGACCATGCTGAGGTATGAGGCATGGTGGCCAGGTGAATGTCCTTGGTCCATGGCGTAGACAGATATTATGTGGGCATCCATGATCCTTCTTCCTGTTGACTGAAAAGAATAAGGAAGCTTTTTCTTGTGGTGGTCCGGATGATTGCAGACTCACAGTTGAGAAAGAGAAAGCTTCTGCATCCCACCGACTCCCAAAAGTAACAACCTAGACATGAAGCCATCGAAGAGAACTCTTAAAAGTCGTGATAAGAAACCTCAAGTGTAGCTCTCCACTACAGAGGGCTACTGGCAGGGGTAGGGATGGGGAAGGACTCACTTTCCTTTAAGAGGTTGGTCCCTGGGAGTTTGACCATGCTCCAGTGACTATGTAGACAAGAAAAATTCGACATTTTAATCTTTTTATGTGAAGAGAGGCCAGAAGGATGTGGGGTTTGACGTTGGAAGTAATAGTAACTGGGGTGCATTATGTGAAATTCCCAAATAATTAATAAAAATATTACATTAAAATTTTATGTTAAAAAAGTCTGTTTTGCAGGAATACAATCCTTTCTGATTGTGCATCTCTGTTGTTTCAGAAGACCAGTATTTCATCCCATGCACTCTAGGATAATCTACACAGTGTTTGCTACATTCCTGGACTCCCATCTCTCCTCTGCCTTTATTTTGGAATGTACATCCTTCTCATTCTTTGCTAAGAAGAAACAATCTCTCTTCCACCCTGAAACCAGCTTTCCCCATGCCAGAGCTCTGAGATCTTTGAGGTCAAGGATAATATTTCCTTAATCTTTTTATTTACCCTGGGTCCAACACTGTAATTTCATAAAACACACACACACACACACACACACACACACACACACACACACACACATTTTTCCAGCTGACTAGAACTAACTGAGCTTCCAGTTCTGTGCGTTAGAAACAGATAACATGCTAGTCCTCAGGGATGACTTAGCTCTCTGTCTCCTGGCAGACAGAGGGAGGACCACGCTGGACTGTGGGTTCTATCTTCAGTCAGGCAGAGGGAGAACTACACTGGACTGTGGGTTCCATATCCCAGCAGGCAGAGGGAGGACCACGCTGGACTGTGGGTTCCATCTCCTGGCAGGCAGATGGAGGACCACGCTGGATTGTGGGTAGTTTTTATGCTGTAGAAGCAGGGGAATTTTGGATTTGCTCTCATGGCTCTGTAGAACAGATGTGTGGCCCTGGCCCTGGCTTGGGGTGTTTCCTGCTTGGTGGGAATGGCAGCTTCAAAGGCAGGGAGGGGATGTGAGGGTCAATAGCACACACCCTGTACCTGAGAATAAGCTAACACCAACTGTGCATGCACCTGCACACATCAAGTGTGCATTCACCTACACAGTACGGGAGGGTGTGTCATACAGCTACATAAACTCACCCCTAAGTAGATGCTTTACTTGTTACTTGGATTGTAGTTCATAATGGAGAGAAAGTGTCAAAGAAAATTTTCAGACCAGTACTATGCAGTTTGTCCAACTCCATTTTTTAAAGTAAATTCATCCTACAACCAGCTTACCGATTGTTATGTCCCAGATTCTACTTTAATACTTTTTATGACATTACATCTAACTCTCACAACATGAGACTGAAACTATCTTATTCTAATTTTTACAGCCTGGAAACAATCCCAGTGTCTGTGCAACTTGTCCAAGATCCTATAACAGAGGAGGGGCTGAAAGCCAAGTCCCTCTGATTGATTTCAGAGCCTAAGTTTACAGTTGATGGATAGAGAGGCTTACAGTATCCTAAATATATATTCATACTCTTGACAAACAATAGAAAAACAGTCACATGACAGAAAGGAGATTACAGGAATCAGGAACAACTATGCTGAACTTGCCCTGGCATTTGCTGTTCATCCCACGGTACACACAAGTAAAACATGGTAGGCTTCGTAGGTACTCTACTTTTCAAGTCTATCTAGGAAGAATCTGTGTGAGAGAATAAAATAGAAAGGTCAATCATAACGTGTTTAGAAAATATTTCAATGAGTTCAAAAGCATTTAAAAGAAGCATCTCTTTCCTTCAGGGTCAGAAACTTGTTCTCACAGAGAGAATGTAAATACAATGCCTAAGTCAGAGACTGGGTTTCTGTGACTCTAAACTACTTACCTGAAAATGGTTCCCTATTTCCTTCTAGTTCTACAAATAATGCAATCTTAATGTCATTCATCCTAGGGCTGAGGGACACTTTAATGATTAATGTTTGATATCAATCTCCTGGAAGGTCTAATGCAGGAGGTTTCTGTTCATACTAGATTTTATTGTTTGGGTTTGGAACTTGTCAGTCACAGACTAGGCAGTAGCATTTTAGAGTGGAACATTGTTTTCTGTCCTTCTCTTGTGATGTTGACTGAAATCCAGGCATCCTGCTAGGAAAGCATTTTTCCACAGAGCTGTGTCCTTATCTGAAATTGTATTTAAAATATTTATCTTTATTTTATGTCTATGAGTATTTTGCCTGCATGTATTCATGTGTACCACCTGGATGCTTGGTGCCCTGGAACTGGAGTTGCACTCAATTGTGAACCACCACCAAAGAAGTCCTCAGAACCAACTCAGGCCCTCTGCAAGAACAGTGATTGCTTTCAACTGTTAAGCCATCACTCCAGGCCCAAGAAATTGAATTTTTTTAAAAAGGGATTATGTCAAGGCAAAAGGGATTTATGGAGTGATAAGAATATGTACTGATGCTAATTTCAATATGCTATGTACAGAAAAATACTAGTTAGCTGGAGAAATAATATGAACTTGGTTTTAGGGAAGATAAAATTTTATCTAAATAGAAAAAAAATTACCAGTTGAAGTGAAGACTACACAATAATGAATGCAAAAGAGCGGCACATGATTAATTAAATATGAATATTTACTAATGTTTATACATACATGATGCATAAAAATATAGAATACAGCTCAAGGGGAGAGGCAACAGTAATGACATCTGGGTAGGAGGAAGGTGGTATGTTGACTTCATGTTTACTTTTGCTGGCATGTCTATTAACACATACTAATTGTTCCAAATGTTGGGGTTCATTGTGACATTTTCCTGTTTGTATGCAACACGTTGGTTATGCTCACCTCCTGTTGTCTTCTTTTATCTACCACCTACACTTCTAATATTTCATAGAGTACACATAGTTGTTGAAAATTATTTTAAAAATGGAATAAAGTAGTCTTGGAGATTAATACTTCACAATATCTATTTGATGGAAAAGAAGATTGGATTCTTTAAAATCAAGCTTTCTCCATATCTCACCTTTGTTTACTAAATGTATATAAAATTCATAGGGGTGGGAGGTGGTTGGGATAAGAGGATAACATAAACATAAACCTATCGTTTTAATCACAGTGACAAGAATATTTTAACTAACTTTGAGTAATGAAAATTTTATAATAAGCTGAAATATTTGATTGAAGTATTCATGATCCAACTTCTCAACCACAGTATTTATACGTATGTATTGACAGAATTCAATGTCAATGTAAAAATTCAAATGGAAAGTATTAAGTGCAAAGTTGCATACTGCATCTTTCTGATTTTATTAGTTAAAATAAGATGAAGGAAAGATGAGACACAAACAGGTTACATAACTTGTTCAAGACCACATAACGAGAGCCTTTTGCCTGAGGCTTCTATAAGCTATTTTCACACTTGTCAGTACCACAACTTCAAGGCGGTTGTTCCTTCTTTGAACTGAGTTTGCCATACAAAAGCTCGGGCAAGCTCCCTAACATGTTTCCTTGTGTGTGATGTGATGGTTGTAAAATCCTTCTCACACTGGCAATGAGACTTAAATGAAGGATTTATCAGGACTGTGACTAGCTCACTGCTAATATTCAGTCACAACTGCAGGGGGCATGGCAGGGGACAACAAAAAGGATGCCATTTTGCTTTGCTTCAATGGGGACAGCAGAATATCTACCCCCACGTTCCTGTTTGAAAACTCCATAGTGTCATCATCAATAGCTTCTGTGATTGTTGGAGGGCTGCTTTGAAGTGAATTGCAAACATGGCTCGACTTCTGCATTTTAGGTAGCCATCAGTGGAAACATATGGGAAACACATTAAAGCCTCATGGCATATTTTACAGAAAGAACTATTTGTCTTCTTCAGGCATTAGCAGTATTAAAAAATGAGAAAAATCATGGGAATCTCATATTTATAAGGAGGCATGGTTTTCTTAAAGTACAGAAAAATTTTTCAGAAAAATTGTGTTTCTAGGACTTGTGAGAAACTGTGGTAAATTCAATAAGGAGACAGACTGAAGGAACTATTCATCCGCTATACTGGAAGCCTGTGTCCTCACTGTGGTATGTAGGTTGCAAGGAAATGTCTTATTTGAACTATAGAAATCAGAGTTTGACTAAAAGAGAAGAGTTGTATAAACCAAAGTAGTTAATGAAGACAAACCATAAAGAAGGACAGGTGTGACTGCACATGGCTGAGAGACTTCAGCAATGTTTGTGGACGTAGACTGAGGCCTGTGTGTATGGATTTGGGTTTCTACCTGACTCTCTTGAGCCATACCTGGTTTACTTTCCTATGTTCTTTTTCTCCCAGGTACTGTACTGCATAGCATGGAGAAGTGAGGTGTGTTTGTCCTTGTAGAGCTGTTAGTGTTTGCAGACTAAGTGTTGCTGCTACTGATGGTGGTCCAGGCGTGGGGCAGTAGACACAGTCTTTCTCTCAGCCAAGTTCTGTTTAAATGGAGATCTCATAAATACTTTAAAATCCTGTTACTCATGGAATGTGAATGGGACCCCACAGGACATGGGCTCTTGAAGAATGAGTGGTTACTGAGGATAAGCGGATGAATGAAGATTAGCCTCTCTTTGAGAAATAGCTCATTTTCTCACATTCAGAATTATCCCACAAGAAAGAAGAATGGAATTATTGAGAAAAGTCAATTCTGGGTAAGGTTATTTAGTGGATTTCTTTTTCCCTTTGGAAAATATGGGCCCAGGTACTAATGAATGAAGAGAAAAACAAACTCAGAGAACAGCACCCCAATGCTGCCACATCTGCTCCCAGCTGATTCATCCTGCAACCTCATATGGCTATCTGTTCTTTCCTTCAGGATAAAGCACTAGGCAGTGTGTGTTCCAAGCACACAGCGTAGCTTCACAAAGCACCTGCCTGGCAGTTTGTGACACCATCTACTTCCTTTCCTCTCTCTTTTCTGAAATTGTGCTTTAATTGTGCTTGGAAGGAACTCTGGATTAGGTCTAGATATTAATACACAATTCATCTCACAATTAGATGGTAATTCTACTTCAGTTGTGCTCTGAAAGTTAAGAAACACGGTCTTTGTGCAGCCATGTCAAGTGCTACTTTGATTGAAGTTTCTTTTGTATGAGTGTGTCCCTATCCCCACAAGCTTTTGGAAATCAGCAACAACCTGTGTTGTTTGTTTGAGGAAACTGAGTTCAATCACTGCTGAGTGTAACTTGTAAAGGGAAGTTTTCATGAGTCCTGAATATCCCTAGGAGCTAAATGTTAGTGGAGTAAACAGAATTTGTGTGTGTGTGTGTGTGTGTGTGTGTGTGTGTGTGTGTTTGTGTGTGCATGCACACACATTTTAGTTAGCTACCTTTATGTCCTGAATTAGATTTACAGCATGTTAGGTAAATCTGCTAAATAAATTAAGAATAGTGTAATAGGCTTTCCTTTTACAAGGAAGCTTTCATTAAGGAGAAAAGTTATAAATAAAGTCTAGTTTGACACAACTCTCAATTAATATCTACTGGGAATAGCCCAGAAATGAGTCCCTGGTCAGTACTTTAAAGCCACATTCTAAAATGTGTTGATTTTTTTTACAGGCCTTTTACACAAAATGTGACAGAGAACTAAGACAGTCCAATCCTCTTCCGACATGCATAAAAGAACTTCCAGTGAGCTGGGAAGAGAACAGAAGTCTGTGTGTATGCTTGTTCATGACAGTCTGTGCTGACTCCAGACAGCCTTGGCAATAATTTGCAGCTGTTATTTCAAAACAAAACCAGTGAGCTCTGAAGCCGCCATTATTCACTCCACTGACTGGTTGGATCAAACAGTCCACATGTCCACAGGGCAAAGGCTTCGTGTGGAACCAGTTAAGGGGAGACTCCTGTGGAATGATTGACACTTGAACTGAGAGAATCAAAGCTCTGTTTTCCAGGAAGCACCTCAATGGTTAAAAGTAGGAACAGTTTCACAACTTGGGAAATTTATCATTCCTCATGGAAACTGCTTCATGCTAAAACATGTCTGTAGAGGTCCCGGCCCAGGAACAGATCTTCACATTCTTGCCACTCTTTACCTAAGTACAAATGATGCATCTAATTATTCTCTACTTCTGTTTCCGAGAACCAGCCAGCATTCAGAGCTGAAGCTACAAGCAGTTGACAGTGGCTGCCATGCTTACTCCGTAGGTGTGAAGATGGAAAATCGAGAGCTGTGTTCCAAGGTCCCCAGCAACTGGCATTCTGTCTGCCCTTGAAATAAATGCACATGCCCAGTTTGCTATGAAGATAAGTAGCTATGATCTCAGGAACTGGATCCCAAGTACAGTGTCCACTCACTAATTTCAGAGGCTAACAGCCAGATGAGGTAGGAAGAAGGGAGACAAGTCATAGTGAGCATCTAATATTGGGAATTAATTTTCTGCTTCACATGCCTAACATACACTGAAGACTGACAGGTATGTATTTTTCTGGGTGAGAGTTGAGTAAGAACCTACCCCACGGGCTGAGAGGAGGGTTCCTGGATAACACAGCTGTCATGTAAATGTAAGGACAAGAGTTCAGATCCCCAGGATCCACATAAATGCTGGGTGCATGTGGTTGGTCACCTGTAATTCCAGTCTTGAAGGGAGTGAGAGGAGATGCCCAGAGCAAGCCAGCTATTGAGACTACTGTGTGGGTGGGCTCTAGGTTCAACTGACAGCTCCTGCTCAATGAGCAAGATGGAAAGTGATGGAGGATGATGACAGATGTCAACCTCTGGCCTCTACATGCTTGTATATACACATCTGTGCACAATACTACACATACACATGTGCACATGAGAAAGGGAGGGAGAGATAGAGAGAGGGAGGAGGGGAGAGAGAGAGGAGAGAGAACCTAATCTCTATTACTAATGACATGGGAAGGTAAAACTCCCAGACACTAAGGAAATCTCTAGGTCATCATATGGGAACCATCTTGGAAAGAGAGGGATGAAGGAAGAAGTAAGGAGAGGAGGAAAGAAAGTGACCGACTTTCTCCATGCTTAAATTAATACTTTGAAGCAATTTCTCAGACACTGCCAACCTCTGTTTTCAATCTATTCCCAAATGTAGTTTTGTCCATATGTATCTAATTTCTTGATTGGATGTGGAGAAATCAACCCAAGCGTGATTATTAAATTGGATATGCAGCTATATTCAGTTTGCCAAACAGTAGAACATGCTCTCTTATGCAACAAAGCCTACTGCACGGATAACTAAATGAATAATGCCCCAGAATCAAGCTCCCCTTGTTTTCCTAAACAGAAATAAGCATTTACAACTCAAATTTTATAGAACTCGATAGTATACATAGTGCATTTACATGCCATGTGTAATTGTTTTCAGTACCCTTTAGAGATGATGAGGAATTATTGTCACTGCTGCCGCTCAGGTGGAGGAACTAACACTGCTGGATATCCCACAGCACTATATGGTTGCACTAAACTTTTCTACTCTCTGCTATCCCATGGTACTTGTCAATACCCAATGCTGCTGCTTCCCTCCCTCCTCCTCTCTCAATCCCCTCCCCATATCTCCTCTTCCTCCATTTCCCTTCAGAAAAGAGCAGGCCTCCCAGGGATACCAACTAAACATGGAATACCAAGTTGCAATAAAACTAGGCACCTCCCCTTATAATGAGGCTGGATGAGGCAACCCAGTAAAAGGGAAACGATCCCAAAAGCAGGGAAAAAGAGTCAGACTCAGCTCCCATTCCCACCATCAGGCATCTCACAAGAAGACCAAGCTGCACAGCCCTAACATATTTGCAGAGGGTCTAGGTTGGCCCCATGCAGGTTCTATGGCTGCCAGTTCTGTTTCTGCGAAGCCCTGTGAGTCTAGGTTAGTTGATTCTGTAGATTTTCACTTGGTGTTCTTGACCCCTCTGGGTCTTACAATCCTTCCTCACCCTGTCACATTGGCTCTGTGATGCAGATGGGCCGTGACTGCTCCCCTGTCCCTTTATTTAGGTTGGATTTACTAACACAGGAACTCTTAAGGTCAAGGTCAGTGTCCTTGCTCTGCCCTTTAGACACTGCTATTGAACTTAGCAGGTACAAGTACAAGAACAAAACCTTTGGAGTGGGCAGCAGCAATGCAAGGCTGAGGGGAAATGGACACTGGGAGAATCGTGAGTTACTCTTGCAGCGAGGAAGACATTGGACAGAGGTCAAAAATAGCAGGAAGGATTAAACTGAAGCATCAGAAATACAGTTCCCAAGAAACACATGAAATCCAAACCTAAGCTCTCACTGATGCTGAATCTGGGCAAACGCCATTTGCAAACTTCTGCACCGAGTTTCCACTTGATTCTCACCAACAGATTTCAACTCCAGCTGAAATCCCCTTTAATCCATAGGCTAGAATTACAATTAGTTCAAACATCCATTATGTTTAACCAGAAAGCCTCGGTCCAGTGAAATAAGTAAACATACTCTTCAAAACACACATTGGTTTGTTTCCATTGGGTTAATCTGGTGACTGAGCCATGACTGACTGTGGCTGAGCACGACTGACGACAAAGTGCGGGCGGACCTAAGTGCAGGAGGCTGTTGAGCTGCAAAGGCCTTGTGTTAGCTGTGGGATCCATTCTCATGCTACGTGGATACTTTTAGTGCAAGTGTGAATGCACACTTGTCTAAAGCACACAGAAAGCCTCTTCCTTCTTCCCAGTGCTGAAGTGTCCTGTGCTGGAGAAGGGCAAAGACTGCAGTAAGAGCACATTTACGTGATGAACTTTCCTCATTTCCCCACTTGTTTTCAGAAGTATCCCTGGCCACCAGCAGATCTCCGAAAGCCACATGTTTAAAAGACTGAAATCAGAAATGTCTCTACATAGTCCAACAATCTTGCTTTTCTTATAATTAAAGAAATGTAAAATTTCAAATATTGGTAAAATGTCACTGACACAATTTCCCTTCCTCAAATTTGGTCATAAAAATGATCCTTTTGTCATGGTTAACACAGTCCTGAGGAATATTGTGCTAAAGGAGTACACCTTGGTCAAAGGCTAGATTTCAGAAACAAATATAAAACAAAATAAGTGAAAACCGAGGAGAAATGCATCTAGCCTCATAATTCCCCCGTCTCCTCACCAGCACCTGTATATAAGTGGCCTTCACCCTCAGCCGATTTTACCATCAAAAGGAATGTCTGACACAGCCAAGAGGACAGAGCAGAGGCAGGCATGAAAACAACACTTGTGCTCTCTCATTCCTTCCACATCTCCCACAGCGGAACTCTAGATGATCAATGGTTGCAAACTGTGCAGGGAATTTTGATCTCAGACCAGTGTCCCTGCCATTTCTTGCTCATTGTTTTGACTTTTCTTAAGAAGACTCATAATGAAGTTCCATGCCTGACACTTTAATTTTATTTTCTGTTGAAGTCTGATGTTTTAGGTAAATTCACAGAAAACATATTATCAGGTGTTGAATAATATTTAATTGGAGGGTAAATATACTGTATTAGCAACTCACGAGAAAACAAACCACTCTTGGCATTTATAAAATAAGATCTAGTGAAGGGATGACTATATGGGTGTTGGAAGTGATCAAGATGCCAGAGGACGAGATAAAGTCATGCAGTGGTCAGTAACTACAGGAGAATCCTGTTGTCCTCGAGCAAAGGAGCAAAGCAGTGGCATACAGGTTGTATTCCAGGCCTGGCTGGGTGAGTCTCATTCTTGGACACTCTTTCTAAAACCTCTTCTGTGCAGGCCATTTTTTCTCTGGCCAAGGCTGTCAGTGCTGTTGCTATGTCTGCATTGATGGTGATTTTTCAGAAACTGGATGTCTTCCTTGTTTTTACCACTCAGTCCTCTAACAGCATAGTCTAATGGGGGGCCCAGTGACAATGAAATTTGAGAAATACAGTTTGAGTCTGAGTGTTGGGTGTTGAAACTTCACAGAAGATAACCTAACTGGGCCAGAAACAACGTGCAGAGTTAAAACAAACAAACAAACAAACAAACAAACAAACAAACATCTTTAAACTGAGCAGGGTACAAAGGAAAATAGGCTTAGAATATTCAAAGCCTGCATAAAGCACTGCATTTTTTTTAAAAACTGAGTCTTGCCAATACTGCCTCCTGTTTAGCAATACTGTTTACATATTGAAAGGTACCTTGAAACCATTGAGAAGTCTCACTAATTTAATGTGTCTCTTTTTTTGGTTCAAATTTGTTAAGGATCTTTTAATTTAAAAAAAATTTAAAAACACATATTGTTAATCTTTGATTTATGGTATTTTCCTCTTCTATTTCAGACTCACATTTTCTGAAGGAGAGCATCAGAATCAAATAGCTCTGCTGTGAGTGGTACAAGCAGGTACCCTAAGGAGTAGCATTCCCCCAAAAGAAACACCATGCTGGGGTAAGGCAGGAGCAGGCTATCCAAGGGGACCCAAGACTCCTAGGAAAATGTCTTCTCTCATAATTCTTACAACTCATTGCATAGCTCCATCTACAAGTGCATATTTCCCAAATTTTAATTCACCCTTTCTATAATTTATAATGTTGCCATGGGGAAGGCAAAGAGAGACTACTGATTGTTTTTGTCCAGCTCTAGACAGAATCATATACAGATCCATTTCCCCAGAGAATGGCAGGTAATGAGCATTAGTCGGTTAAAAGGGCTACCTACCTGTTCACAATTTTAAAAGGGCTTCCTGTTCACAATTTTTAGGCCCTCAAATCATATAACTTCACACTGTGTAAAAACAGCTTCAAAGGTAAGTGTTTCACATATTAGCGTTACTCTTTCATCATCCCTGTGGTGTTAAGATTGCAGAAACATTTTTATTTACCTACGCAGACATTACTAGTCAAACCAAAGAATGCAGAACATGCTCATACTGATGAGCACAGAAAAAAAGAGCAGCGCCTGTACTCCATACTCCTGATGTGTTGCACAGTGAAGGGCGGGGAGAAGAAGGAAGAAGCAGGAAGTGGGCAGAAAGAAGAGAGAGAGGAGAAAGCAAGCTATATTATCAGTTAAACAGATTATCATATAAACACTTAACATATAAAATAATTACTAATTGAATAATAGACTGCCATGATTTATGAAAATAGATCTTGCTCTGACATTTTGAATATTTTGTCTTAATATTTACTCTTAATATTATTTGTATGGCTATACAAGGAATGTACCTTGTCATTGTCTTGAGCTGCAAGTTCTCAGTAACCTCAGAGGGTATTTATTAAATATATATCAAAAGGATCTGAATGTACTTAGGAAAGGAGAAGAATATGATCAAAATATATTTAGATTTGAAAATTGCTTTAAAATAATAATAATAAAAAAAACGTACAAGGAGAATTGAAAGTGGGAATCCTTTCTCAGTCATGTTTTTAGATTTCGTTTAGTTGGGAATCACATGCCATATATATATATTCTCTAAATGTTAGACCAAAAAGGTTTCAATTGGTTGTGCAACAACTAATTTGAACATTATAGACTCAAGACAATCATCTCATGACTTTTGCTGAGCAGGCAGGACTGTGTATAAATCAATGCCAGTGTTGGTGATAAAGTAGAATACTATGATCTGTATCTTACTTGCATGTGAAGATTAAATGAACCTCTGAGGAAAAACACTTGGAGGGCTGAGGCCAATGACAGAGCCCAAATGAGGAGGCGAGCTCACTGATCACAGCTGATAAGACAGGATGACCCCAAGAACACAGAATGAAATATCTGATAGGACTTTGCAATAGTGAGATTCTGCTCCTCCTGCTTTTTAATCAAAGCTGATCAGCTACATTTATTCAAGATGGGAAGGAGAAAGAACACAGAATAGGCTTGCTTTATGTGAAAGATTTGAGCCAGATACTATGCATACACCAGCTTACTAAGTTGTCCCAATAAACTGAGTGAAGTTACTATCCACATCTTACAGGGGTGGTCACTGGTCCATAGTTCAAGTTAAATTGCTTCTCTATCGTATACTAATAAGCTGCAAAACTGGAATCAAAACTCAGATGTGGCTCTTCCTTACACTGCCATTTGACAGGTGAGGATATATTATCATGTAGGGACTAGCGGATCTCTAATTCAGAGAAGCCAGTGGTATGTTAATCCTCATATCTTATAAGCAAGGACCAATACACACCAAGACAGTGTTTATTTGGGCTGTCTGCTTACTTAGCACTTGACCCAGTGGCAGGTTTAGGGAGATAAAGGTTGCCTTTCTATGTGACCTGAGCCCACTCTTTTCCCATTCTTTTCTCTTCAGCAGCACAGTTAGCAGATGAAATCAATCCAAGACTTAAGGCTCTGCACACTGCTGCTTCTCAGCTCTCCCCTAGTCACTCTCTTTGATTAGTTTACATGATCCTGAGAACATCCCTTTCCAAGGAAAATAGCCCAGCATGCCTGTCAGTCCTCTTTCCTTCCTAACTTCTCTAAACCACCCTGTTAATTTTTTCCTTTTCACTTTATTTTATGTGTTTCAGTGTTTTGCATGTTTATCTGTATACCAGGTACATGCCTGGTGCCCTTGGAGGTTAGGAGAGGGCTTCGGATAGTTAGGAAATGCACTGTGGGTGATGGGAATGGAAATATATTCCTCCTAACTGCTGAGACATCTCTCCAGCCCTTCTAAATCACCCTTTTATTAACATACTTACTTGAGAAAACTAGCAATTCTATGTTTTTTGAGCTTTTTTTGAGCTGAAAATGTTCTACATCTAGGAATGCCTTTCTTAGAGTCCTGAGTGCCATTCTTTTGAAATGTTATCATCAGAAGGTAGTACCCTGGTGGCCTCAGGACACAGCATGAGGGTGGGAACCTAATTTTAGTAAGCACCAATTAGTAAGCACTGATGCCCTTCACTCTTCAACTTTAGACCGAACACTCCCTCTCCTGCCATGCCCTGCTTGGCTCTTCCAGGCTCCTCCTGTGCTTAACATGTTCTGCTTTAACAAATATTTTTCAAGTTGAGTCCAATCCCTGTTTCAGTACAGTATCCTTCAGTAACATCTACCTTGCTGTTAAACTGGTCCAATAAAAATTTTCTTTTACATAACATGTAAGTCACAAAATAATAATCCAACAGTTGCTATATATTTTAAAACATTAAAAACATATAAAATACATGTAAGAGATATAAGGCTGATATTGGTTGGTACACACACACACACACACATACACACACACACACAGAGACAGAGAGACAGAGAGAGACAGAGAGACAGAGAGACAGACATAGAGAGAGAGAGAGAGGGAGAGAGAGGGAGAGAGAGACAGAGACAGATAGACAGAGAGAGGAGAGGAGAGGAGAGGAGAGAGAGAGAGAGAGAGAGAGAGAGAGAGAGAGAGCATAATGAGTTGCTTTATAGTATCTACCATGAAAGGATTTTTTCCTTGCCTTATTTTGACTACTTCAATGTAAACAGGGACAGAAAACTGTGAAAATAAACACAGAAGGTTGTCTGAGCCAAACGACTCAGCTGAAATGCTATAGGGAATCAACCTCCTCATGAGAATTTGGGTTAACATCTCTGCTTGTCAGACAAGTGGATAATACAAGATGGAAATTTCACCACCATATGAATGCTTCTAGGAGGCTAACAGAAGACACTGGAAGAAAAAAAGTTGGGTTTGGAGCAATCATCACACCCTCTCCTCAAAGTATGATGGGAAAGCCACAGGGAGAAGTTGTTCTCCAGCCCAGGCTTCTGCTCTGAGCAAACTACACATGGATTAGCAACACAAGATGTAATAGGTATTTTAGATATTTAAATAGGCAAAGACAAACTCTTACTAACAGCCAAAAAGATTTATGAGCCACTGTTAATTCATATATAAGAAGCAGGAGGACTTTAAATTCCCAGTTCTTTGTGTCCTACTGAGATTCATTAAATATACTTAGATTATACACTCATCCATATACACTGTCTCCAGGGTAAGAAACAAAAATAACCTGACATTTTCCATCAAGGCCCAGCAGGACAGTGTGGCAGAGGGTGGTGACTCTGTCTACATCCTAGTGTATTGCTTTGTTAAAGATCTCTGCTTCATCACTATAAAAACAAACAAGCATGCATTCATTTTTCACAAGAGAAGACTCTATGGAATTCCATGAGATTCTATCTTTGAGTTAGAACTCAACTTCTGAGTATCTGCTTCTGGGGAGATATAGCAAATACCTTCAATTGTAATACTATCCTGAAGGTGATTAGTCCTTCTAAATGGTAGGTAAAAACACCATCCTAGTTTTAATCCTAATAACACCTTTGTGAGAATTTCATTAGTACTGAGTACACACTTGATTGTACAAAGTGAGGACAGACTAAGAGCATCATTTTCAATGGGTCTTATAATTTTGTCAGTAACTTATTTCACATTTAAATGATCAAAAAATATTGCCAGAACCTAAGCATAAAATCATTTCATTCTATTTTTAAAAGACAATTGAGCATTTTGGTTTCCACCAATGCTATTCAGTTTAATAGTCTGTGTGCTGTTTCCTGCTTGCTTCAATGCTGAGAAATTGTTCATAATGGAAATATCTATAAAAACAATCATACCAACTGAGGTTTACATGGAAATAGAGCATTGAACAGTTTCCATACAGTACAGAAATGGTTTTTCAAAAGTGGCTGCAGAATACTCAAAAAGACGTAGAGGGAATTAGCTGAATGCAGTGGATTGACAAGCTATCAACAAAATAGCACACATTTATCATGAAAATGGCTAAATGACTGTTTACTTGATGAACTGCAATGTAATGGTGCTGAAGGAGCCATTTTTCTGCACTGGCTAAATAATATGTGTTTACCAAAACTGGGTAATTATAGAGTCATCATATAAAGTACTGTCTGTGCTTGCCAAGGAACGAGATGAACCTGCCAATGGGTAAGGCCTTGAAACATGGCTCTGGTTATTTCTAACTCCAGCATAACAGACAAGAATGAGCAAACAATGTGCAGAAGAAAGATGGAAGGAGGAAAGGGTGTCCCTATGTTTCTCTGTTCAACACTCCTTAAGGAAAGACAAAGAATCTACCAGCTAAAACCATGATTCTAATGTTACTGGTATTGAAGATGGAAGGTGTCTACATGGCTTGAAGAGGAAAACCTAGCTTTGACATATAACCATTTAGTTGAAAATGATATTCTTATTCATTAAATGTATTTGAAAGTCTAACAATAAATCTTTTTTAAACTTAAATTGCATAAAAGATAGATTTTCTATGTAAGAGGAGAGAAAATGAATAATAGCATAAATGAGAAAGGAAGTTGACAATATTTGATTGTTGAAAGGCAACTCCTTCAGAGAACATACGGACTCTTAGAGCCAATGAAGAGTCTTTATTTGCTGGCGAGCAAGCTACACAAGAAAGTTGCCCAAACTGTGTAACTTACTGTTCTTGGCTTTTTATGCACAAAAACCATATCCTGTTGACACACATCAATTAGCAAGAACAGTTAGTGATAAGCAGAGCTACAGGAGCTAAAAAGCAAAGGTAGAACATTTAGGGACTTTCCCAGAACTATGTGCTATGATGGACTAGGTCTTTGTTCTCATTTTGGCAGGTGTAGGGTCTATGTGCTGGTCAGAGTGGTACCTTGTTCCTCTAACATGGCATCAGGTATATCCAAATTAACACAGTGCATGGTCTAGTTCTCTTTCTGTTACTGTGTTAGGCACCATGACCAAAAGCTACTTGGATAGAAAAGTGTTTAATTAGCTTACAGGTTATAGTCTATCATCAAGGGAAACCAAGGTGAACATACAGACAGGACCTGAAGCAGAGAAAAGAGACTCTGGAGAAACATTCCTCACTGACTTGATCCTTCTATTTCTCATACAATCCAAAACCATCTGCCTAGAAATGGCACAGGTCACAGCAGACTGCACCCTCCTATATCAATAAAGAAAATGCCCCACAGCCATGCCCACCAGGCAAGTTCTGATGGAGGCCGTTCCTCAACAGAGGGCCTTTCTTTCCAAAGACTCTAGTCTGTATCACTTTGACAAAACCAACCAGGAAAAATTATTATAAATCCTGGTCATTTGTTTTCAGATAAGTAATATATATATAAAATTTATACATTATATATATAAATTTTATACATTGTATATATATATACTTTATACATTGTGTATATGTATATATATGTATATATATATGTATATGTATATATATGTATATATACATATATATACATATACACAATGTATAAAATTACACTTTAATAAATAATTCAAATGTTCAAATAGAACAGGAAATAGTTAAATGTCTAAGATGGGGACCTTGAGAACGAATCTCTTTAGGGAACACAGAAGTCAAAATGTAAGGAACGTATGCCTATAGTGTAATACCGGTCTCAGAATAAGAAATAGTCACTTCTGCTAAACACTACTGAGAGCTTAATAAAACTCAAAGCAGGCAAGAAAACAAACCCCTAAGAAATTTCAACAGAGGTGAAGACACTGGCAGCACCAACCTACAAGGAATCTCTCTGGCTCTCTGGGGACAGCACTTGGCATCTTCACATGTTTTAGTTGACCAACAAGTAAAGAGTTTTAAACTCCTCCCATGACACTGACAAAGAATGGTTATAACTTTTTCTTTTTAAGTAGGAGTGATGTAACTTATCACAGCTTTGGGAGATAGCACCCATTTCTTCTGAGTATGCAATCTGCTCTTTGGTCATATAATAGGATAGAAAAAAAGATGAAAAATGAGTAAAGGCTTCAGTCATGATCAAAAGTAAACTAGCCACAGGCTTTAGTACTATGCCTGCCATGGCAGTGTTTTCTGAGTTTATGAAAACTCCCTTAAAGAATTCACTGAATTAATCAGAGTGGGCATATTGCTTTGGGACTGACATCAGGTGATGGAGTCTGTTCTTTTCGTGTGTGTGTGTGTGTGTGTGTGTGTGTGTGTGTGTGTGTGTGTGTTAGAACTGAAGGCTCTAACAGTGTTTGTGACCTAGATGAATTATGATGAAAACTTCCTTCTCAGAGGGTTCGTACAGACAGAGAGAACATGCACAAATTTGCAGAATCTGGAACCATCATTTCTGAGACCATTTGGATCGCTGGCTTTCTGCCTGCCCTTGCCTCCTGAGATACCAGTTCCTCCTGTAAGTGACTATTCCAGATGCACAAAGGGAAAAAAAACCACGCAGAGAACTTACCTCCTCATCCCACAGAGATTCTACCTTCTTACCACATAGAGAACTTACTCCTCAGGTCAATTCAACTCAAGTCAGTTTCTACTGAAAATGTCTTCTCAAATTCAAAGTATTTTTCTCATTTATTTTTAGGCTATTTCTTAAGGATCTCTAGGAAAAAATTCATAAAAACTGACCCACAAGGCATTTTTTCAAACAAATATCTGCTTCGTACAATAATTCTGTGTACCTCAGAAGGCACTGACTAAAAAGTCTTCCTAGTTATGAGAACATTGTCTTCTGACACTTCTGCAGAAGATGAACTATCTTACTTTATGCTTCTGTGTAGGGCCGTGAAAGGGGCCTGGTTTTTTGGTAGAAGCACTGACTGGAAGTAGCCCAGAGACCCTGCAAGTAACGGGTATTTATTCCTCCACACTCCCAGAATCCAGGCTCCTAACATGTGGCATGGAACTCCATTAACCTTACATTGTTCAGTCATGTAGGACAATACAGCCCCTCCCTAGAAGATGTGACTACAGGCCTCAGCCTCAAGAGATTTACATACTAATGAGATACTTAAAGGCTAGATGTTAGCCAATTAAGCATTCTTTCCCAGACCCTCCACCATTTCTCCCTCCCTATTTAACTCAGATCTGCCCTGAGTTTCACAGGGGGTGCACAACCAGATTCAATCATCATCTATAATGTCAATAAAGCTCTTAGAATCCTGAACACCATGTGTCTTTTGGGACCCTTCTCTATATTTCCAGCCACCCTACCTACACTTCTGTGTCAAGAGGCTTGGGTTGAATCAAAGTGCAGAAAGCGGCACTGCTTCCCGCACCCTTGGTCTGCTGCCACTGACGTCTGAAGATACTTTGCACTGTGTAAAGCCCCTTAAAAACACATTTGAAAGAATAAGGTGAACTTCCAACTTCTTGTCTTCAAATTTGTCTAGACACAAGACACAAGTTTGCTGGTTATAAGTGAAGGAAAAAAGGTACCTGCCTAGAAATCTGGACACATGCGTATTCTTCTTTCATATAAATCAAGTAATTAGACAAGAGAGTTAACCATGCAGTTGCACACCACCTGTTATGACTTCACATATGTAAACAGATGAGATGATGAAAGTCAACTGAACACAGACTGTATCCCAGACTCACCATTAATTGGATTGCTTCCTTAACTGTCACAAAAACCCTAGAAGCAGGTGTTCTTAATATATTGTTATACAATGAAGACTGCTGGTGCAGCAGCACATGCACAGAGGCATGAGAATCTCTGTGACCTCAAGGTCAGTCTGCTCTGCATAACAAGCTCCAGGACAGGCAGGTTACATAATAGACAATTACTTAAAGCAAGCAACCAAAAGTGATGTGGAAAGCAAAAGTGAAGTGGCATATCATGTGATAAGAAGGGAAGTGTAGCTGACCCAGAAACTCAGATTTCAAAATGCATGCTCTTAACTATATGTCAAACACAGGCACTTGTAAACTTGATTAGTTTAAATCCCACAAAACAATAACCCATGTTTGACTAATGTAAAACATTTGCATGTGATTGAAAATATATAGACATGTAAGACAACTGCATTCAAACATCTTTGCATGTTGGAGTAACAAAGCATTAAATAACCACCATCAGAAGCAACCACTAACTGGCCTATACTATAAAACTCAGGGCTGGGGGCTGGAGATATGGCTCAGTGGTTAAGAGCACTGCTGTTCTTCCAGAGGTCCTGAGTTCAATTCACAGTAACCACATGGTGGCTCACAGCAGTCTATAATGGGATCTGATGCCCTCTTCTGGTGTATGTGAAGACAGATACAGTGTACTCACATACATAAATAAATCCTTTAAAAAAAACAAAAACAAAAAACTCAGGGCTAACAATGGATTATATTCAGATGAACAGAGATTTTTATCATACTCATGACAAATATTCCTTCAAAAAGTTACCAAGCTATCCACAAACCAAGTTCCAGAGTATCTTAAATTAGAATCTGCTGTTACATATTTGTAACCCAGTAAACATAGCTGCTGCAACTCAGAAATAATGGCTTAGAATTATTGGACAAAAGCAATGTAGGCAGGCAGGCATGCCGCGGAAACAATTAAAGCTCTATAGAGCATTCTTAAATTCCTTTAAACATAAGCCATATGCAGACTTCTCTAAAAACAGAAAAGTGGCTTTTGATATGTGTACAAGGGATTTCAGAGCAACCCACATATTAAGCCTTGATCAACTAACACATATATTAGTCTGCTGATAACACACAAGCACACACACACACAAACACACACACACACAAACACACAGACACACACAAACACACACACACACACACACACACACACACACACACACACACATGCACATACACTCCTATTGTGTGCTATTGCTTGATTTCCAGGAGATATGCCTCTAGCTAGAGTCACTATCCATATTCACCTTCAGTGAATAGCCAAGTGATGCTACAGACATGTGACAGCTGCCCTCCTGTTTGCACATGGCCCCTTATGTGATACAAGTCCTGCTTTACTCTTGTACTAATCCACATTTGGGAAGGCGAGCTTCCAGATGGAATCCAGTTTTAGAGTGTTTAACTGCACGCCACATTGCAGTTTTCCTTCCCTATGTAAGACGTCCCAATGATCTACAGTGTGTGGTGAAGACCAGTTGACTTTAGGAGATAGATCTTGTATTACTACTCTTCACCTCGCTTCAGTAAGTTTGGTGATGCCACAATAAAGAAGCCCTTTATTACTAGAGATTCTGGCTTGTTCTTTATGTGTTCCTCTATTACTGTCAGCATCTAAAATAAATGTCACCGTTTGGCTTTTTATGACCCCTGAAAAACACCTTCAGGATTACTTTCATCCGTGACATGCAGGAAGTGTGAGCCACTAGCATTTAGAAAATTGAAGTGGAAATTTCTGGCTATGTCATGTGATGCAGACTCATGTGACATTTTGCTGTAGTAAGACCTGTGAGTAGACAGACCCGTGAGTGGACATGTAATGTTTAAAGATAGTATAAGTAGGACCCAAGAGACAGGAAAGGCGTGCTTGCATAGCTAACCATGCAATGCATCATTGGTCCTGCGTCTTCGTTTTGTTGAGAGAGGCACAGCAGAGAACTTCTGGGATTTTGGCTGACTCTCTGATCACTCTCGCTGACTCATGCCGATTCGGCAGAGACCGGTGTGTTCCCACCGGATCATGCCACTGCTGCTGACTCCTATTTAGTGACACTCTTTGAACAGGACCGCTGGTATTCTGACAACAGAGATTGGAATCGAACAACAACAACAACAACAACAACAACAACAAAAACTACTTCTAAACAGGTCCATATCCCATTTTCCTACTGACCATCTTTTCTTCCCTACTTTTGGATGGTGGGCAACACAGGTGCGTCAAAGTGTGTGAGAACTGTTATTAAAGTAGGTTTTGAGAAACCCAAGCCTACAGAAAATATTGTTACACAACTTTACTCTGTAATGGATATGGGTATCACAGCCCCCTTCCTTTAACCAAGTTCCAGGTATCAAGACTCAGATGCTCTGGGAGGATAAGTTTTGTAACTCTGAGTCCCTGTTGGTGACACACAGTGTCTGAGCCACTTGTCCTGTCTTTGTCTTTTTCTCTTAAAGTCTTCAGAGATTTCTGTTAGATGATAGAAAGCTCTTTTTTTAACTCTGAATATTTCTGAAGTATGTGCCTGATCTTCATTGGTAGATGCGGCAGTGGTAATGGGAAGAGTTTTCACATCAAAAAAAAAATCAAATATTTGCTGATCTAAAAGTTTAAATATTTGATGGTCAAAAAAAAAAAATCATCAGAGTTTACAGGAGAACACGGCCTGCACTGCAGATAATGCTCACTCCTTCCTTCTCTGACACTCCGTCCACTCCAACCTGTGCCTCCCAACGCTGATAATTGTGATTTGCTAGGGAATGGTAATATTATATAAGAATGCTCTCATGTACATTTTGAAAAGAGACTTAAGGCTCTATCTTATCTATTTTCTATCCTCTTCAGTGGGTCATTGAACCATAAAACTTTCTAAGCTTCCACCAATCACACTGCCCTGTTTCGTCTAAATTTTGTACAACACCATGTTTTCTGAAAATAAAATTCTGATAAGATTACCAAATGTCAGGCATAGATTATTGCTACTCACCTGAGATAAGTCAAGCCAATGAGCAGACCATGGCTCAGCCACTCCCTGAAAATTATTGATGATCCTCATTACCTCCGAGTGGCAAAGTAATTCAGGCACAGTCTTACAGCTGTGTTTATGTATGGGGTGGAGTGAGTGGCAAAGCAACAGATGCCCCATGCTTGGCTCTTTCCACAGGCCTGGAGAAGTTGGAGTACTCTCTGGAAATCCTAGTGACATACTTTAAAAATCAACCAGTACGGAAATCTGAGAAGTTCGCCAAGAAAAGGCTTCAGAAAGATAACAGTATGTTGCCAGAAAGAAGAATCTTTAATAAGCACAGAATTAAATGTTAGAACTAAGTGTTGCCTGGTCAGATGGTACATCATCTGCAAAACCATCTGGCTGAAGAGACATTCAGGGAATTACCAACCTCAAAACCCAGATTCTACCCAGTGGGCCACAAATCTGGAGTCTCAGATATAAATTGCCCCATTTTTATGATAACAATTGATAAAACTTTAGAGGTCTAACTTTTTTAGATATTCTCTCCTAGGTGATATGTGCCTTTACTTTGTCTCTGTAAGTTTTCCACTCCATTCAATTACACATGTAACATACCAGTCCATTTATCATTCATTAGAACATACAAACAACAATAACAAATCCCTGTTTCAAACCTTCATGTTACTGCTAGCCAGACATGACTGCTGACATTGGCTAGCCCACCCCCTTTCACTCAGGATGGTGAAATAAAGGCTAAACCATAGAACTGCAGTGAAGCTACACTTTTCTTAGGAGAATTTAAATAGATATGGGATTAATGTCCAAAATATATGGATAACACAATTATAATTTAATGGCAAAAGCCTCCAAAAGAATGTCAATCATCAAGGAAATTCAAATCAGAAGTCTAGAGCTTATGTGCACCCATATGGGCCCTCATACTGGCTAGAATGGTTATTAATAATATTTGAAAAAACAACAAGAATTGGAGAAGACAAAAAAGCCAGGACACTTGCTCATTGGTGGCTAGAATGTCAAATGTTATATCTATATGGAAAACAGTGTAAATTTTTTAAAAGAAAATTTACATTTGATCTGGCAATCATTACTGTATCTATGTCCACAAGAATGGAAATGAGGGTCTTAAAGAGATGTCTGCACCCCCACACTTACTGTAGTGTCATTTCTAGTAGCTAAAATACAGAAACTGTATCTATGGTGGATGTACATCCAAAAGAACATGTTTGGCTATCAAAAAGAAGGAAATCCCATCAACGTAGCAATGGAAGAGAACTCAGATGTTATGATGCAAAGTGAATTAAGTCAGTCACATGAGGACAGACACTGCACAGTTTCAACTCTGTGACATATGTAAAAGAGTCAAAGTCATAGACGAGGTGAGTGAGGGCTGCCAAGGACAGTAAAGACAGATACACACATAAAGTCATTACAAGAGATGTCCATGAGACCTACTGTACTATATAGTACCTTGAGTTAATGTTATTATCAATGCTATGCTATGGCTTATATATATATTTAATATGTATGTATTCTCTCTATATATTAATATATATAATACACATAATATGAGATATATGTAATATATTATTATATATAGAATACATATATAATAAGTGAGCAATACACAAAAGTTTTTGGACTTTACCTTGGGTGTCATAGTTTCATTAATATATACATACATCCTGCAAGCAGATA
Organism: Rhabdomys pumilio; assembly: GCA_030674055.1. Lineage (NCBI taxonomy): Eukaryota > Metazoa > Chordata > Mammalia > Rodentia > Muridae > Rhabdomys > Rhabdomys pumilio. Next base: position 853,360 of record JANHMN010000030.1, on the reverse strand, counting down.
TCCAGTATTCTTTAGAAACAATGTCTACTCCATGGGAAAATACAATTCCTATCCTATTACTGTTTTTTTTTTTTTTTTATTCTTTGGCTGAAAGTTCATATCTTTTTCCTTTCAAATGTTGGTAATTTGCATTTACCTCTTTTTTCTTGAGTAGCAATTCTAAAGATTTAATAATTTTCTTAGTATCCCAACTTCCAGCTTTATTTGTTTTCTCCTGCCTTTGATATTATATTTGTGTATATTTATGTTTCATTGATCTTCACTTGTGTTGCTTCTTTCTTTTTAAATTGTGGGTTATTTTGTTCATTTTCCTTTTCTTCCTTAGGAACAAATTTAAACCACTGACTTTTGCTTTGTCTTTTTAAAGATTCAATTTGTTGACAATGTTGTGCATGTATAAAATGTATTTCATCTACTCTTCCAACCACCATCTCTTGTCTCCTTCCTACTCCCGTTGGCTCCCTTCATCCCCATGACCAGGTGAGCAGCAGTGGTGTAGAGTCTCCAGCTGCCCAGTGTGCTTAGAATAAATGACAGCTAAGTGTTGAGCCCCAACCAAGGCAAATATACCACCTTCTCTAAGGGTCAGGGAACACTTTGGAAGACAGAGCTAAAAACATGTAAGAAGGGCTGCAGAGAGGGCCAAGCACTTAAGGGCACAGAACACCCTCGAAGAGGACTGGAGTTTGGTTTCCAGCACTTACTTTTGGGGGCTCCCAATGTCAGGACCATCTGTAACTCCAGCTCCAGGGCATCTATCTAGTGCCCTCTTTCAGCTTCTTTGGGCACTGTACTCATGTGCACAAATACGCACATACTCATAATTCATGATATTAAAATTATTTCTAAAATAAAGTAAGAGCCAAATAATGAGAAGAAGGACTACAAAATGCTACCTTTGGGGTGTCTATGATTCTCTAATTTTACTGTCATTCACTGTAAAAAGAAACTTCTTTGGTTAAGGCTGAGACTAGCTTTTGTGGATATAAACATAAAATGTAGGAAGTAATTTGACACTATGTTGATTTAGTTAAGCTACAGTCTCATTACAGAGCTACAATAGAGCCCCTAATAGGAATTTTGATCAAATTCACAGAGCAAGGCATGAGTTCCCTTCCATGGAGAAAGAATCAAATTCATCCAGATTGTTGGTTGCACCATAACAGTCATGCTACCGTTACACAAGTGGGTATATGTTGCCTGGTAGCTTGGGTATAATTCATACGGTTCACAGCTAGGTAAGACAATCAGTGCCTTTTCTCCTGCATCAGCTTGCATACCACTTTGGGCACTTTGAAATCTGGCTAACAGGAAGGAAGCTCACTTTCAGGTTGATTTCTTTACATCTTATAGCTAAGATTTGCAGTGTCTGCAGCAATAGAATAGTTAGGGCTTCTTTTGCTGTGATAAAACAATCATGACTAAAAGCAAGTTGGGGGAGGAAAGGGTGTATTCTGTTTATACTTCCAGATCATAGTCCATAACTGGAGGAAGTCAGGACAGGAACCCAAACAGGGTAGGAACCTGAAGGCAGGAGCTGACGCAGAGGCCATGACGGGTGCTGCTTACTGGCTTGCTCTTTCTGACTCGTTCAGCTTCCTTTCTTATAGAACCCAAGACCATCAGCCCAAGGATGACACCATCCATAAAGGGCTGGGCACTCCTCATCAATCACTAATTTAAAAAAAAATACCTTATAGACTTGCCTACAGATTGATCTTAGGGAAACATACTTTAAATTGAGGTTTCCTCCTCTTGAATGACTGGTTTGTGTCAAGTTGACATAAAACTATCAAGCACGAGCATTGTGGTCTTTACATCTAGTTTTGGTGAGTAAACAACCCAGAAGGATGGCAAAAAGTTGTACTGTTTGGGATATCTGGAGACTCCCACCTGGCAGTGGCGTCTCTGTCTAGTAACTCCTGATTCTAGGATGAGCTTTATCTAGGCATGCTGAGCATCTCCCTTTTAATTCTCTTCCATCTTTTTAAATCGAGTTACTGGATAGTGGGTTTTCATTACTTCTTCATGCACCCCTGTCATGGCTGACCCTCTTCTCTGCTTCCTCTTCTCTCCCATCCTCCCACTCCTTCACTGCTTAAACCTTTCAGCCCCCAACATTCCCTTTTGCTACTTTCTATATTTTATTCTCCTCCCTTCCCCAAGTCTTCCCTCCCAAGACTTCTTTCTAGCTTATTGGCATCCAGAGATACACCAAGCCAAACACACAAAACTAAAGTATAGAAGCCATGATTCACAAATGAGAGACAATGTACAGTGATTTTGTATCAGAGTCTGGTGAATCACGGATTTTTTTAGTCTTCCTTTCTAGTACATATATATGTATATATAATATACAATATACAATATACAGCATACAACATGCAACATACAATGCACAACATAATATAACATACAATATAGCATATAAATTGCATAAAATTTAACACAATATTGGAATATATATATTTATATGTATATGTATATATATATATATATATATATATATATATATGTATATGATGATGATGCTAGTACTTTACCTGCATTCCCAAATTTTGGTGTGTTGTGTTTTCATTATCATTTCATTTAAAATATATTCTTATTTATCTTATACACAAATTACTTAAGTAAAGAAAATCCCTATGAATCAATATTGTAAGCTGGTAGCATATATACATGTATAGTGGCCAGATAATTTATATTCTCATAAATGAGAATGTTCTTTGATCAAAAACATTCCATTAGATAGAACAACTTTTTAAATTATAACTTTTAGAAAAGTATTTTACAAGATTACAGATAAAGATTCTTCTGAATGCTAGTTCTTTTTCAAAGATGAAGGAAGGTAAGTACACTTTATTAGAGAAGTTCGTATATGCAAAAGTTTTGTGTGCAATTTCCAAGCAATCTCTCTTCTGGTCCTCTTCCCCCACCATTAATTATTTCAGCTCAGAAAGATTGCTCACAGGCAAATAGTCCACAACTCTAAGTGACCGAGGAAATAGTCATACAGAGACATTCTGCTTTCCTTATTGTGCTCTAGCCCCAGCATGCCGATTTCTACTCAGTAGTCAAATGAGAAGCCATTCCTCCAACATGAAAGTAGACAGGATAAAGACTGCTTCCTGTACACAGGAGTTTAAAAAGAATGTCTTAAACTTGGAATTTTCCATCTTATTTTTTTTTTGCTTTGGTTTGTCTTAAATCATGTTTTCTAAACGACTATGAGTACATTCAGTTGCTGTTGTAAAGAACAACAGCCTCCTAGCCTAGGAATCCTTCAGCCACTTCATCTTGATTTGTCCTTCCATTGAGGAAGAGTTCAAGCACCAGCAGCTGTAATTTGCTTTTGAGGAAGCATATGTTCACATCTACCACCTTTCTTCCAGTCAAGAGTTGGACTTCAAAGACTACCTGCATTTCTCCTGTCTGATTTTCCCCACAGATGTATCCATATACATCCATATACAAATATAATTCCACGCAATCTTCAAGTTAACTGTAATGCACTGTTGTCTTACAGACCAAAAACACTGAGAAATCAGAATAACTTAACTACACTGCACAGCTCTCATATAAGTGCACATGCTAAGATCATGACCAACTTAAGCCCAGCCTTTTTGGGAAAAAATAATATTTTATTTTCTAAAGAAGGGAAGGGAAAATGGAAGTATGAAAACAGTAATGTGGTTTCTAGAGTTTCATAGTTACATTATAAACTCAAGCAGTTGCTCTAACAATTTCTAACTGAATGAAAGTCAAAGCCTTGACTTTGGCTTGATGTGGTCATTTTAGTTTAATAAGACGGCTCACTGTGTGTCTGATTAAGTAAAAATTCTAGAACCAACAATATGAAAAAGGAATTTGATATAAAGACCATTAGTGTGTCAACTATTTATACTTACCATTTATCAGTGGGAGAATGTGCTAATTGTCAAACATGTAAAGAAAATGCTTACTTTTTAGTACCCCAAGTCATCAAGAATATATAGTTATTCACAACTCTGGATATGAGTGAGAGAGGATATAATTTTTAAAAAAAAAAAAAAAGGTACTTGGACAATATCACGTGTTTGGAGGTATGGCAAATAGATTGACCAGTGATTATTCTAGTACTGAATTTCAATACTTGAATTATTTTTGTGTCTTCTTAAGAGGAGGGTTTAGCCAAATAGGGCCACATCACTAGGTTTTGCACGTTTCTTTAATCATATGTTGAATAGGCATCTATAAAATGGCTGAATTAGAGTATTATTATGCAAATACTAGATGTTGGACTGTAATTTCAAGTTTCTAAATTACCTTTACAAGCTAAGTGAACACGTGAAATATTATTATATTCCTGGTGCAATACTTTGTGACTCAGAGGCATCATCTGAATTATTGGAACAACATTTTAATTGAGTGAGTTCTATCTTCATAGCCTACATAATACTGGCTTCCATAGTTTGAGGAGACAGATAGGACTTACAGTAATATTTCTAATTCCTGATGCTCATTACTAGTAAAACCTGAGGCACAAGGCTTTGCCAGTTGTGGCTGCCTGCATTGAACCAATTGGGTTATTTTATCTTTGACCCTGCGTATAAAAATGTTAAGTACTTGAAGAACTAGGTGATTCGAATTTGAAATAGAGTTCAGAAATTCTGCTTCCACACCAATCACTAGTATACTTAGAACCTTAAATAGGAAGAGAGCAGATGCTTTTCACATACTGTTAGAAGGAGCTCTAATAGAAACTGAGAGGGGTAGAGAGTGAGCCAGGCCACTGCAGCACAAACCCTGACAGCTTTTAGAATATATGGCTTCTACCTTTCAAACATATGTGGTCATTAAAACTACATTGTGAAAAAATAGTTTTAAGCAAATATAGTGCCCCAGATACTCCAAGAAATGCCTTGACATTAGCACTTTATTTTTTCATGAATAACTTAAAGAAATAGCACAGCTTGGGGAGGTAAAGGGAAGCTCTTTGACTGTGTGTACCTGTCAGTTTCTTGGGAGACCTGCTTATCTGGAAAGTTTAGTGTAGAGTGGATAATGACATAGTTTGTGTTAGATTTAGGAAGAATGCTATAACTAATCCACAAGACTAACTTCAGTTTTCAAAGGTTTCATTTGGGAACTAGACTGACCTCCTTGAAGCTAGTAAAGATCACGATACGGTTTCTCCCTCCCTTCCTCCAAGTTTCCTTCCCTACCTTCACAGCCATACACGGCGATGAAGACAGCTTAGTCACGTGGGATGGAGAGACTACAGATAAATACACCTCTCCCTCTTTCAAGGTCTGCATGTAGAAGATGGATAAATTGTATACAGCTCACAATTGTGGGCAGAAGAAACTGAATCCTGAACTGGATGTCAATAGGAATGTTTTAACCTTCCTTGGAAAAGAAACTAGAAGAATTTTTCAAAGACCATAATATACTGTGAGGAAAGAAATATTCACAAAGTACATCCAAGGTGGGGACTGTTTAGGGTAAAGGCCCCTGGCACATACCTGATTTCACAACCTTCAATCTGCACTCAATCTGGGACTTTCTGTAACACCAGCTTTCTTTACTTCGGGAGCTTCATGGTGGTTTGGAACTAGTTTTCTAAACACAGTATATAGAACACTAGGTCAAAATTTCATCTAGAATAAACTTCCGAAATGCCAATTCCACCATATGCCAGAACCAGGTGCTTTAACAAGATGTTCAAACAACAGTGCAGAAAATCAGGCAAACACCCTGAAGCCACCACATTCATCACAGGGGCGAAACTATGATTTTGCCATTGTGAGCAGAAGTAATAGGTAGTATAGATTGGACAGCATGTCAAAAGACAAAAATTTATCTTCCATATATAGTTTAAGGCATTCGGGCCAATGAGTGACATATGAGAAGGGGTAAGAGCCTATCTATTTTATAAGCAAATGTTAACAAATGAAATTCCTTATTTAGTTCTCTCTGTGTGTGTCTCTGTCTGTCTCTCTACCTCTCTCTGTCTTCCCCCTCTTTTTCTCTAGCTTTCTGTCAGTTTCTCTCCATCTCTCCCCCTCACTCTATTTTTAATTTTCTTTTCACTTTACAGTCCATTCACTGTCACCTCCCACACCCTTCCCTTCATTTCCCCTCCCCTTCTCCTCTGAGTGGGTGGGGGCCCCTACATATTCCCCCCCACACACACACTCTGGCATTTTGTTTCTGCAAGGCTAGGAGCTTCCTTTCCCACTGAGGCCAGAGAAGGCAGTGCAGCTAGAAGAACATATTTCACATATAGGCAATCTCTTCTCTCTCTCTCTCTCTCTCTCTCTCTCTCTCTCTCTCTCTCTCTCTCTCT
>JANHMN010000030.1:780126-819114 GCA_030674055.1 Rhabdomys pumilio | reverse complement strand
TGAATGGTAACACAATGAATGGTAACACAATGAATGGTAACACAATGCTGACATTGCTAAGCAAAAATTGTTAATCTGACCATGGTGAAATGCAGTTTCATAGGAATATCTGGCTACAAAAAAGAAATTTAGAGGAGCCAATTTGCATCTATGTACCTTGCTAAAAATTAAGTTTAATATTGATTAACAAGACTAGGCTAACATTTAAGGAGAATGGGAAGTCATTCATTTGTATAGGACACTGATAGTCCTCATGGCCCAAGACATTGCTTATAGTTTGTACCTATATTACTTGAAAGTCACCACATCAGAGTGAAAGTGTTACACAGACGTCTCTAAAAATAGACACTCAAATGTGCATAATTCACAAGAGAAAGAAGGGGAAAGAAGATGAAAGAAGGTACAGATATTAAATGACTACTAGGAATCTTCATGTGTATGATGTAAAATTCCCATAAACTATCAATAAGACAGGCATTAATGGGATAGTGGTCAAGAGTATGGTCTTTAGAATGGCAATATCTACCCCTAAAGCCTGACTCTATGCTAGCACTGCCTCTGCATCTTCATTTGTGAAAGGGAGATTCCCAACTAATGACAGTGTGATGGTTTGCATATACTTAGCCCGGAAGTGGCACTATTAGGTGGCCTTGTTAAAGGAAGTGTGTAACTGTGTGTGTGTGGGGGGGGGGTTGAATCCCTCCTCCTAGTTGACTGGGAGACAGTCTTCTCTTGGATGCAGTTGGATCAAGATGTAGAACTCTCAGTTCCTTTTCCAGCACCATGTATACCTGGAAGCTGCCATGCTTCCCACTGTAATGATAATAGACTGAACCTCTGAAATTGTAAGACAGCCCTAATTAAATGTTGCCCTTTATAAGACTTGTCTTGGTCATATTGACTCTTCATAGCAATGGAAGCCCTAACTAAGACAGAACTGTACATCCAGACAAATCATTGCAAGTTGAAAATCCTGCACGTAGAAAATGAACTTACTACAGCTAGCTTCCTTAAATACCAATCAGAACAGATATGGAACAAAACTCCCAATCAGAGCAGATATGGAACAAAACTCCCGATCAGAGCAGATATGGAACAAAACTCCCAATCTTTGCACAACTTTTACTACAGCTGCTTCAAATTTCTATTTCATATTTCTTTCATATTTCTATGCTCATATTTGACCGTTTCAAATCAGATTAACATCTCTCATTGTTTCTATGCATCAATGTCCAAGAAGTTGCAATTTTCCACCCCAAATGAGACTCTTGATGAAATAAATTGGTTTATTTGTGTTTTCAAAAATTTAAAATCAACTTTCATTAGTCATTACACTGTACATGTTTTATGTGCAATATAAACAGATGATCCAAGATTAGCCAGGCAAATAATAAAAACAGGAGTTATAATTTTAATTTGCCATTAGATATTGTTGTCCAGGAAAGTAAGGACTATATCTGATTCACTTACAACTTTGTATCTAGAACAGTGTAGTGCCTGATACATATGACTATTCAATAACTACGTGAGGAGAAAGAGGAAAGACAGAGGCGAGGGAGGAAGTGAGGCAGAGGGGAGGGAGGAATGGGGAGATGAGCACCAGTCTGATCTCTTGTCTCAGCTTCCTAGTGAGTTTCACACCCTTCTTTCACAAACATTGGGGAAGTTTGAGTTGCTTTTACATTGCACTAAATTTGGTGCTCAGAAGGCCCAGGGCATGTATCCCCTGACTTGCCAAGTGCTTTGAGTTTTACTGAACTAAAAAAAAAAATTATGGCTAGGAAATTAGGAGCACATATGTGTCACAGGGCCACAGACTCGCCCTGGCAAGAAGGCACTTGGCAGTTTTCAGGCACCCATCACCTCCTGTCCTGAGTCAGCCTCCTGAGAAGATGGCCCTTCAGGGCAGGGCTAAGTTTTCCACTGCGATTACTTTTGTTTCTTGAGAAGTTTTTTACATTACCTTATATATAAAAGAGTTATAAAATCAAATACTTAAAACAAATTAGGAAGAAATTTATGTTAACACAATTATCTGATATGCATACATTTTACATATATACATATATCATGGCGTATATCATGTATATGCATGATACACATAATCTTCTACTATTAAATATCAATGAGATGAATGTGCTTGTTTATTTTCACATAACAAATTAAATCTTGGTTGAAGTTTTGGTACTAAAGGATGCAGAGCATTTCCAACATTTCCCAGAGATGATTGATACTTTGATTTGTAATCATGAGTCCTCATGTTACTTTGGATAAATACGTAGTACAAAATGGCGGGAGTATATCTAGGGTCATTTGAGAAATTGTTGGAAATTCTGCCGTAATCCAAAGCCAAAATGCATTTAACAAATTCTTATGAAATTTGAATCACCAACTCAAACAGTCATTTTAAAAATCCAATATTCTAGCACAATGCATTCCAAAGATATACTGGTTTGATATTTACATGCAGAAGAATGACAGAAGGAAAATATTGGAAGTCTTTGTTTTACATAATTAAACCATATGTTTCCATAACAGCAGAAATCTGTGTACATGGAGTAAAAACACTGCACCTCATAACAGACAGCAGACTTAGGTCTGAGCAGAACCACTTGGGGCAGAGTAGTTGTGTGGAGTGACACCACTGCACAGTGTAACTGCCTGGTATACACAACTAAAGTGTCAATGAACTCCCAAGATGCAACATGGGCAAGCTCTAGTAGAGACCTCCTGGTTCATGGCACCAAGCATGATAGATTTTTAATAAATTACTGCCTGTTACATATTCAGAAACTTCACTAGTGGCAAATTCTTCATAATCTCCACATGTATGTGTACTAGTGACCCACAGTTTAAGAGGACAAGTTTCAGGACACGAGTCTGTACATCAGACAAACAGCAAACAGCAAGCTTGTCTTTCTCTACTGCCAGGTTTCCTTCTGAAGAAATGGCTGTGTCCTAAGAAGCCAAAACAGAATACAGGAGGGATTATTATGTAATAAAGGGTACACCTCACAATAAAAGAGATAACATTATGAAAAAGCAGCCTTTAGTGATATAAGGCAAAAATGCTAGAAGCTCAGTAATATTAGGCCTTTTGAAACAAAGTATTTAAAGGTTTCCTATACACCCCCCCCCACACACACACATCATCCTGCTGAATTCTGTTACACAACTTGGTTTGTATTTTTGTCAGAATGCATGAAGAAACAGTACCTACTTTACTTTTACAGTCCTAATTGAATTTAGTCATATAAAAAATATTACAAGTGATCATTATATTTTAATCTTGTTATCATGTTTCTAAAAGTACCTTTAATTTTTTGAGTGCTTTTTACAGTGTATTTTGATCATATTCACTTTCCATCCCTTACCTTTTCAGGTCCACTCCTGCCTTCACACCCCCAAATCTTCTTGTCCTTCTGAGAAAATACCCATTGGCTTCAAAGGATCCCATATTCTTCATTGTACTCTTGGATATGGAGCTATCCCCTGCACTGTGTGAACCTACCAGGAGCCACCCCCTTTAAAATCGCTGACCACCCCCACTCCTAAAAGCCATCAACTGCTCATAGGTCCTCCGGGAAGGTGGAAGCTTGTGAACTACTTCCCACCATGCAGGAGGCCGTTACTGACTCACCATGCCTGCTGTGAGTTCATGAGTGTGTTGCTCCTGGCACTGCCATCTTGTCTATCTGTGCCAAGACTGTGTAGTATCTTGATCATTTCTTCCCAGTCTATCTTTTGCAACACAGATTACATTTCATGGTTCTCTACCAATAAAATAACAAACCAAACCAAAACATCTTTGGGGGGAACGGAGAGAGAGCTCTGGGGTTAAGAGAACTTATTGCTCTAACCAAAGAACTGGAAGTTCAGTTCCCAGCACCAAATCAGGTGGCTCATACATATTTACAACTTCAGCTCCAGATAATGTGACACTCCCTTCTGACATCCATGGGCACTGATGTACACACACACACACACACACACACACACACACACACACACACACAGAGAGAGAGAGAGAGAGAGAGAGAGAGAGAGAGAGAGGAGCCATAGATAGTTGTCCAGTCTCTCCACATCTATTCAATATAGCTACTTGATGTTTTACCTAGAGCAGTAAGACAACTGAAGGAGATCAAGATATCTGAACTATAGGTATATAATCAAAGTATCTTTTTTTGTCTTTTTTTTATAGAACATTTTGTTTACATTTCAGATGTTATCACCTTACCCCATTTCCCCCGCCAACCTATCCAGGAATCCCCTATTCCATTCCCCCTTCCCTGCCTATATGAGTATGTGCCCCCATCCATCCATCCATTCCCACCTCCCCACCCTCTAATTCCCCCACACTGGGGCATTCAGCCTTCACAAGACCAAGGATCTCTTCTCCCACCTATGCCCGACAAGGCCATCCTCCTCTACATATACAGCTGGAGAAATGGGTCCCTCCCTATGTGCTCCCAGGCCGGTGGTTTAGATTCTGTGAGCTCTGGTTGGTTGGTATTGTTACTCACCCTGTGGGGCCACAAACCCTTTCAGCTCCTTCAATCTTCTCTCTAACTCCTCCTCTGGGAACCCCATGATCAGATCAATGGTTAGCTGGGAGCATCTGCCTCTGTAAATAGAAGGCTCTGGCAGACCTTTAAGAAGACAGCTATATCAGGCTCCTGTCAGCATGCACTTCCTGACATCCACATCAGCGTCTACCTTTGGTGGAACAGTCTCCAGACGGCCCCTTGTTCAGTTTCTGTCCCACACTTTGTCTCCAAATTTAATTCCATGAGTATTTTGTTACTCCTTCTAAGAAGGACCCGAAGCACCCACACTTCTTCTCTCTTCATGAGCTTCATGTGGTCTGTAAGTTGTATCTTGGATATTGAGAGCTCTTGGGCTAATATCAAATTATCAGTGATTGAATACCTTGTGTGTTCTTTTGTGATTGGGTTACTTAACTCAGGATGATATTTTCTCATTCCATCCATTTACCTAAGAATTTCACAAATTCATTGTTTTTAATAGTTGAGTAATACTTAATTGTGTAAATGTACCACATTTTCTGTATCCATTCCTCTGTTGAAGGACATCTGGGTTCTTTCCAGCTTCTGGCTATTATAAATAAGGCTGCTATGAAAATAATGGAGCATGTGTCCTTGTTATATGTTGGAGGATCTTCTGGGTATATATGCTCAGGAGTGGTATAGCTGGGTCGTCAGGTAATGCTATGTCCACTGGTCTGAGGAACAGCCAGACTGATTTCCAGAGTGGCTGTACCAGCTTGCAATCCCACCAACAATGGAAGACTGTTCCTCTTTCTCCACATCCTTGTCAGCATCTGCTATCACCTGACTTTTTGATCTTAGCCATTCTGACTGGTGTGAGGTGGAAATCTCAGGGTCGTTTTAATTTGCATTTCCCTGATGACTAAGGATGTTGAACACTTCTTTAGATGCTTCTCCACAATTCCAGTTTCCTCCGTTAAGAATTCTGTTTAGCTCTGCACCCCATTTTTAATAGGGTTATTTGGTTATCAGGAGCCTAATTTCTTGAGTTCTTTGTATATATTGGATATTAGTCCTCTATCTGATGTGGGATTGGTAAAGATCTTTTCCCAATCTGTTGGCTGCTGTTTTGTCCTATTGACAGTTTTCTTTGCCTTATAGAAGCTTTGCAATTTTATGAGGTCCCATTTGTCAATTCTTGATCTTAGAGCATAAGCCCTTGGTGTTCTGTTCAGGAACTTTTCCCCTGTGCCCAAATATTCGAGGTTCTTTCCCACCTTCTCTTCTATTAGTTTCAGTGTATCTGGTTTTATGTGAAGATCCTTTATCCACTTGGACTTGAGCTTTATATAAGGATTTACAATTTGTATTCTTCTACACTCTGACCTCCAGTTGAATCAGCACCATTTGTTGAAAATACTGTTCTTTTTCCACAACACAGTTTTAGCTCCTTTGTCAAAGATCAAGTGACCATAGGTGTGTGGGTTCATTTCTGGGTCTTCAATTTCATTGCATTGACCTTCCTGCCTGTCTCTGTACCAACACCATACAGTTTTTATCACTATTCTCTGTAGCACAGCTTGAGATCTTGGATGGTGATTCCCCCAGAAGTTTATTTTTGTTGTTGAGAATAGTTCTTGGTATTCCATGTTTTTTGTTATACCAAATGAATTTGAGAATTGCTCTTTCTAACTCTGTGAAGAATTGATTTGGAATTTTGATGGGGATTGCATTGAATCCATAGATTGCTTTCGGCAAGATGGCCATTTTTACTATACTAATCCTGCCAATCCATGAGCATGGGAGATCTTTCTATCTTCTGAGATATTTTTTGATTTCTTTCTTCAGAGACTTGAAGTTCTTGTCATACAGATCTTTTACTTGCTTGGTTAGATTCACACCAAGATATTTTACATTATTTGTGACTATTGTGAAGGGTGTCATTTTCATAATTTCTTTCTCAGCCTGTTTATTCTTCGAGTAGAGGAAGGCTAGTTTTAGTGAAGAATTCTATCAGACTGTCAAGGAAGACCTAATACCAATTCTCTTCAAACTATTCCACAGAGTAGAAACAGAAGAAACAATACCCAGTTCGTTCTATGAAGCTACAATCACACTCATACCTAAACCTCACAAAGACTCAACGAAGGAAGAGAATTTCAGACCAATCTCTCTTATGAATATTGATGCAAAAATACTCAATAAAATTCTTGCAAACTGAATCCAAGAACACATCAAAACAATCATCCATCATGATCAAGTAGGCTTTATCCCAGGAATGCAGGGATGGTTCAACATTTGGAAATCCATCAATGTAATCCACTATATAAACAAACTCAAAGAAAAAACAGCATGGTCATCTTACTAGATGCTGAGAAAGCATTTGACAAAATTCAACATCCCTTTATGGTAAAAGTCTTGGAAAAATCAGGAATTCAAGCCCATACCTAAATATAGTAAAAGCAATATACAGAAAGCTAGTAGCCAACATCAAACTAAATGGAGAAAAACTTAAAGCAATCCCACTAAAATCAGGGACTAGACAAGGCTGCCCACTTTCTCCCTACCTATTCAATATAGTACTGGAAGTCCTAGCCAGAGCAATTAGACAACAAAAGGAAGTCAAAGGGATATAAATAGGAAAAGAAAAAGTCAATTTTTTTGCAGGTGATATGATAGTATACTTAAATGACCCCAAAACTTCCACCAGAGAACTCCGAAACCTGATAAACAGCTTCAGCATAGTGGCTGGATATAAAATCAACTCAAACAAATTATCATTATTTTTTAAAAAGTTCTTTACATGTATAAATTGAATAGAGGAAATGTTCAAGAAAATACCATAAATACAGAGACAGACTTACACACTTATGAGGAAAAGTCTGAATGCTGGCAATTAGTTTAGTCTGCCTTAAATGGATTCTCATTGAGCAATGCCCAGGAAATGTGAAATCTCCACCAGGAGTTATTTTAAATTCCCTGGGAGGCTAATTTGTCAAATTGACCCTGTCCAATGTCTGCTAATCAATCTAGATTTTTATGCTAACTTTAGTGTGGCCCTTGTTGGACTATATATGGCAGAGCCAACCTGGGTTTGTACAATCACAGTACCTGGCCCTATTTCTGTGTTTATAAAATACAAACTAATTCACTTTTTATGATTTGTTCCTGTTTCAGAACTGAAGAGAAGACATGGGATAATATGTTAGGAGACAAGGATAAATAGAACCTAAGCCTTAAAAGATACAGAAAAGACCTTTAACAAAGTCCAACACCTCTTCATTATAAAAGTTCATGTGTGTTCTGGCCTCAGTGCTTAATCCTTGAGAGACTTGAGGCCCCAGTGAAGTGAGAGGTCTTGTTGGAGTGGGAGCAGCACCCTCCTGGAGACAAAGGGAAGGAGGAATGGGATAAGGAACTGGGGGGGGGCGGGGGACAACTATTGTAATGTAAATAAATAAAATAACTTTAAAAACAGTCCTACAGAGGTAAGGGATACAAGGGACACACCTTAAGGTAATAAAGGCAGTTTACAGCATAGCCAACACCAACTTGAGAAGAGAAACTCAAACAATTCCACTAAATTCAGAAACAAGACAAGGATGTCCACTCTCACCATATCTATACAACATAGCACTTGAAATCTTAACTAAAGCAGTAAGACAGCTGAAAATCAAGGGGATACAAATTAAAAAGGAAGAAGCCAAAATATCTTTATTTGCAGATGATATGATAGTATACATAAGTGACCCTAAAAATTCCACCTGAAAAATTTCTACAGCTGATAAACACTTTCAGTAAAGAAGCAGGATAAAAAGATAATTCATGGGCTGGAAAGATGGCTCAGAGGTTAAGAGCACTGACTGTTCTTCCAGAGGTCTTGAGTTCAATTCCCAGCATCCACTTGGTGGCTCACAAGCATCTGTAATGGTGCTGGTGTGTCTGAAGACAGTTATAGTGTACTCATATAAATAAAAACTTACTATATAATTTATATATATATACATATATATATGTATATATATACATATATACATATATACACACACACACACACACATATATATATATATATAATTAACTTACAAAAATCAGTAACATTATTATATACAAATGACAAACTGACTGAAGAGAAATCAGGGAAACACCTGTCATAATTACTTCAAAAAATATAAAACATATTGGGATACATCTAACCAAGCAAGTGAAAAACTTATATGATTAAAAACTTTAAAACACAGAAAAAAATGAAGAGAATATCAAAAGATGGCGAGATATCCTATGCTCATAGATTAGTAGGATTAATGTAGTAAGAATGGTTGTCCTACCAAGACCAATCTACAGATTGGATGTAATCACTCTCAGTAAGAGATAGCTGACATTAAGGACTGTGTAAGGGCAGTATGGAACCCGAATATACTAGAACCTTACTAAAATTTGTACATATGTGACAGAGACCTAAATGAAATTGCCAAATAACAGGAGAGACGGAACACCTATTGGATATCTCTTGTCACCAAATGAAGCTTTAAAGTATTGGGATTGGGTTATATCTAATTTAGTTGTTGGCCAAAGGGATCTCAGACTGTCAACAAGGCTATTGGTTACTCTTTACAAACTGAGAGCAAGGTCCCCTTGCTGAGGAAAACACATACACAATTTATTAAACAATTCATGGAGATGTTTCACTGGTGTCTAACAGAACCTTCACCCCTATATTCTAGCATCTTTGATACAGGAAGGCATTATTCATGCTACTAAAGGAGAAACAAACCCAAACCCAGTCACAAGCCCTTTGATCTGCAATAGTGTCCTGACTCGAACATATGCTAAAACATTGATGGCATAAAACTGTGGGAGTAGCCAACCAATAGCTATTGTGACTTAAGGCCCATTCCATAAGATGGTACCACTACCCAGCATTGCTTGAGTATAAAACCTGAGTCTACAGAGCCCAGGAGCCTAGGGCAAAACCAAATACTACTAGTGTTCTTTTTTTTAAAAGCCCAATAAAATGACTTCCGTTGCTATTATAATATTCTCTTTGATCAGTGCCTTGCTCAGCCATCATTAGACAAGCTGCTTCCTGCAGCAGATGGGAACAAGTGCAGAGACCCACAGCCAGACATTATACAGAGAATGAGAAACCTTGGAACACTCAGCTTCAAACAAGATGTCTCCATCAAATCCCTCCCCTCAGGACTCAGGGAACCCTGCTGAAGAGAAAATGGAAAGAGTGTAAGGGCCAGAGGGGGTGGAGGATACCAAGGAAACAAAGCCCTCTAAATCAACAGTATCCATGTACACGGGAGCATTCACAGGGCCTGCATGTGTCTGTACTAGATGGGTCCTAGAGCTGAGAGGAAAAGTGGACACATGCCCCATCCCTAACTGTGAAGCTACGTCCCATTGATAACTTGCAAATGAAAATGTAATATTCTCCAAGAGAGCCTTGGTGAGACAGATCACTCTTAGGGGTAAGATGCACACCCAGCACTAGATGGCCAACAGAAAGCAAGATCAAGGGGCTCATTAGAGGCTCCTTGGCTCAGAATGGTTTCTATCTCATTTATTTTATTTTAATCTCTCCCTCTCCTTCTCCTTTCTTCCCTCACCCTTCCTCCCTCCTGCCTTTCCTCCCTTTCTTCTTTCCTCACTCTACCATACAAATACTTTGTGTATATGTTATGGCTTCCAGTTTGGTGTTTTTATAGGATTCCTAAGTGTTCAAAAGAGTGGGTCTCTGTGCTTGCTTCACGTGCCTTTTCAGGGCTCTTTTCCTTCTGTTTGTTTTATCCAATTCCAAAAATATCAGTTTTGTTTTATCTTATATTTTGTTTTATTATTATCCTTTGAAAACCTGTTTGTTTTCTAGTGAGAGACAAAGAAACAATGGATCTGGATGGGAAGGAAGTGAGAAAGAACTGGGAGGGGTAGAGGCAGGAGACACTGTGATCAGAGAATATTATGTGAAGGGAGAAAAGGGGGGAAAGTGATAAACAAATTATTTTTAAAGGTTCAGTTGTTTCCCACTAGGGATGAAAAGCATGGCCAGGAGAAGACACCCCAGGTCTACATATCCATCAAAGACTGTGCTAACGACACAAAGAAGCTTCACATCAAACTGGTATGCACATGAGAAGACCCTCTGCACCATTAGTTATCAGGGAGATGCGTAGGAAAGCAGTGAAATAGCACTGTAGTTACTGAATGGCTCTGTTGAAGGGCAGGTGATGCCAAGCGTGTTCAGAGACACAGAGAAGGTAGAGCTAATCCCCAATGCTTGTCAGAATGTGAAGAAACAGAAAAGGCAAAGATAACCCCATTGCTTGACAGAATGAAAAGCTGCACAGCCACTTTCTAAAACAGTCTGGCAGTTGCTTCAAAGCTCAAGAAGAACTCACCATATGTCCAATAAATTCCGATCCTCCGTGTTTGCCCAAGTAATGTGAAAATGTGTGTCAACACAAAGGCTTGTGCGGTGAATGCTCATAGCAGCCTTATTCCTGATAGCTGAAACCCAAGAGAACATAAATGCTCACTAACAGTGGAGTTAGTGTGCTGTACCTGTGCAGCAGAATACTATTCAGTAATGAAGAAAATGAACACAGCAGCACATTTGAAAAGCATGCTGGAAAAAAGAGGCTGGAGACTTTATGCTATGTATTTCACTCATTATGAAGTTCTGGGGAGAGTACACTCGTTGATACCAGTGATTGGACTTGGTGGTGGTAAGATATCAAGGGACAAGAAAGAAGTTTTAAGTGTGCTCCAGACGTTCTTGAGTCTGATGGTATTTATAAATGTATTGCTTTTTCAAAACCTTGTGACCTGCATGCATGAAATGGATGCATTTTGTGTATAAATTACATCTCTATAGAGCTAATTTTAAAAATTAAAGTAAGAAAAATGGCCAAGTGGAATAGCTCTAAATCTTGGTGGATATTTTATTTTTCCCAGATGAGGTTTTTAAGGAAATTAAACTGCAGGAAAGTAAACTGTGGGTCTCTAGCTAGAGTGCAAATAAAGTCTAGGCTTAACGCAAAGGCATGGAGAAACTTAGAAAACATTATTAGTTTTTAAAATGTGCAGAGTCATCCTTCTCAGGAGTTATGCAAGGCTGAGAAGGCTCTATGGTAATCTGGCCTGGGTGAGGTGGGCGGCAAAGGAGTCACTGTGTTGTCAACTGCCAGAGAAAATGGTGACCTAATTCTTCACTGGTGCAGGCAAATTCCTGTCTGTTCTAGATGGTTTTTAATACTCTAAACAGTGAAGCTTTATTTTATATCTTTAAGAGTCTATTCCAAAGAATGATTATAACAAAGACATTCGGGTCTAAATGCTCGTTTCCTTCAGGTTGTCCTTTTGGCCTTGCTCATGTGTGCCTTTGTGACACATACAGGTCTGATTTCCTCTATCATGGCAAAGAATAGAAGTCCACCTCGCTCCAGTGATGAATAAGAAGCACAAGAAAGCATTTTGAACAGACCCACGTGTTTTGTGAGGAATTCAGATTTCTGCAACACCCTCCCAGGGATGGTTTAAACCAGACACCTGTAGTGATAGCAGGTGAGTCAGCAAATTCTCTCCTGTCCTGTGATTACACAGGAATGGAACTTTACAAGGTGCCAGTAGACATTCAGCCCTCTCCTATCCACAACCTTCCTGTGTCCCGAACTGAACTGGGCACTGGGAACTGTCCAGATATTTGGAAAACTGCAGTCAATCTGCACTGATACCTTTTTGTCCTTACTAAACAAATTTTCCAACTAGAAAACTAAACTTTATGGTTCCTTATGCATTCGAATTTTAAAGTCATAATCAAAGAATTCCAAGTTCCAACAACATTGACTTTCTCTGCAAGTCTCCTGCAACTTTCAAGGAAAGAGTCATATTTAATGAATTTTTAGATGTATAAATATTATCGGCAATGCAATTTGCCAGTATATCCTGGCAAGGGTAAGGAGCAGTGTTGGCCAAAGCCTCTCTCATTTCCCAGAGGCTGTAGATAATTCAACAACTTCACCCAAAAAATTGATTTTGATAAAAGCCTTCCTAGAGCATTCTTGGTCAGGATCCTTCTTGCCACTCAGTCCCATTTTTCACCATGAAAAACAACATTCTATGAAAAGATGAGTGTATATTATCAGAAGAACAGAAGGGAGGATTTGCTCCTGCTGGGGAGATGAGTGACCTGGGAGATCCCTGCTAGTACCCAACTTCTCTTGGGCTCTTGGCTTTTAAGATACATCACAAAGTCTTGTGCAAAATGTTCCTGAAAATATTTAATTTTTGCTTCTGCTTTGAATCTTGTGAAGTCAAATGTAAACTTGATCAGGACAGATAGGATTTCCATCTTTTTGATCACCATGCTCTTAAAAAATCGAACAGAGCGTGGTATGTACAACACCCTTGCAGTGTGTTGGATGACTGAAGAAACTGACAGATGAATGACTTTGTTTTACCCTGGCATCCCACCAGCAATGGTTCCATTTATGCCTCTCCCCATGTCAAATGCCAATAGTTTATTATTTTTTTTTGCGTCATGACTCCTATATCATCAAACAGTTGCTTGCAGACTTTAGTTTTCATGAGACTATCTTGATATGTATATAAATATATGTTGCTAATCTAAATCTTAATATATTCAAATTCAGTGGTATGTGGGCACTGAAGAATCCAGATGTTTAAGAGGTAATACATGTGAAAGCACTTAAAAATCAATGGTGTGGGGAATGTATGAATGTGAAATAGTGTAATACAGAAATGAAGTCAGACAGCTAGATGAACAGGTAAGGTAACAGATGATGCCAGAGAACTGTAGTAGTGGGCTTCCTAGAAAGCAAAGTGAAAGACATCTAACTCATCTAGGCATGCCTCCAGAAACCCATTGCTTAGAGGAAGATCAAGGGTAGGACCTATGAGGTTTCTGTGGTATATACTGTTTCTATAAATTCTTTATTTTTAGGGTCAAGTTTTACAAATCTAAATGTTAACATTTCATTCTTCTGTCAGCTGCTGGTAAGTAGAAAGCCTAAATATCTGATTTTGAGACTCTTAGTTTGATATTTTGATTATGTTCCAACAAGCCCTACATTTCCTGGGTCAGTTTGTACAGATTTCGGTTCTACTAAACAGATTTAACTTTCCAACCACGTTGTCAAACACACTGAATTTCACCACACACGATGTTTAGTATGCCATGTTTCTCCAACTTATTATTTCTAAAGACAAGATTCATTATAAACTGATTTCAAATAAAGTTTTCACTTACTACTATTATGTTATAACTATGTCATGTCAATAAAGCAAATAAATATGTGCTGGAAGGCTGATGAGACCCAAAAAATCTGCTGTCAATTCTTCTAACTTGTTGAATATTCAAAAATTAATTTCACATGCTCTGTATACTTATCACTGTGCCAGGGATAAATGGATACAAACATTGTGTAAAGTCAGCCTTGAGAAGCTTAGAGTTTGGTGGAGGAAGCTATTCTAGTGAGTTTCAAAATTATCTCACAATAAATACTGGTTCTCTGGGTACCATGCTCAAGGAACCACACAGGCAGAGCCTGGATGCTCACAATTAAATCTGTCTTAAGTCTAGAACAGTTTCTATTGCATGCTGCTTATCCAGTATATTCAAAAGGATCCCAGGTTTGCAGACCCGAAACTACCTCAGTGCCAGTCACAATCAGCTGGTCCCAGAAATAATATTAGGTTATCCATAGAATCTGGGCTTGTTACTAAGACTTCCCACAGAAGGCACACTTCTGTGTGATTTAAATACCTCAAGCACCTTCTACACACTACTTATAATGCTATCTTAATGTTCAGTTTTTATCTGTATCTCCCAGACATGCCTCATTCTTGGACTGTATTCATGGATGACAGAATTATCTTTTAAATCCAAAATACTCAAGACGCAGTTATTTTAATCTAAGATTTAAACTGATACTATGTTACAGCACATGGCCATCAGCAAACAGAAAGAAAACTGAGCTTTTTAAAATAATCAAAATACACTTCATATTTTGAACTAAAATTTTCTAATATCATCAAGCAAACACTCATGGTTTTCATTCAAATATGTCTGTTACTGTGAAAACAGCTTATTTTTTTTTTCAACTAAAATTCAGACATCTATGGTCATAGGATACTAGCTTATGGAAGAATATTTCAAATGGGCACACTATTATATTTCACTATTACATTAAACTGTAACACTGTTACACTAGCAGTCTGTGAGCATGAAGACCTACAAATGAGAAGGATAAACTGCATTAACAAAGTTAACCAAACTTTTTTATTGCAGATCAATAAACTGAATTAATGAGGCAGTTCAGGGGTTCACAAGTTTGGACATTCCGCAGGACTGTGATTTCCCAGGAAATCTTTGGGGAATGCATGTTTAAGCATTGTTTTTTCTGGTCAAAGATATGCACATTGTTCTATGTGGATTGCTTCATGATTCAGCCATTCATTGGGTAATGTTTATTATATGTATAGTATTTATATATTATATGTATAATGCTTATTATTTGTATAACTTAGGAAACCACATTTCAAACATAAAGTGGTAAGAAACTCAGCACCCTATGGGCTGCCCTCTGTTCAACTACTTATAAATTACCAAAGATATTTATACCTATGTCTTCTTGGAATATTTCAAAATTTTATACCTAATGTTATATTATGTCCTTTGGCCCTTAGAATGCAGTAAGGAATCTGTAACCTACTATTTCATAGGCTTTGCTCAGGGAGATCTCACAGGTGTGGCTTGCATGTTAACTTCTTGACATAAAAGAGCTTTCTCTTAAGGTCCCAGTACTTAACCACTGAACATTGTCTCCTCAATGTACCAAAAACCACTCCAATCTCACATCAATACAAATCATGACCAGGCAATCTAGATACACCAGGATATGCATCCTACAAGAGGCAACCATGATGTATAAAGAATATTTTAATCCTTAAGAGAGAGAATTAGATTACTTGCTTCTCCTGGTCTCTAATCGCATCATATACTTAGAACTGTGACCTTGAATTTTCATTCTTCAGTTTCTCTGATTGTGAAAGGACAAGCATCTAAAGGTCAAAGTACAGCTTTCTCTCCACCATTCCAGCTGCTAGGTCCTAATTTTTTATGCTATGAGTAGACATGAGTAGACATATGGGTAGTCATGTCTAGGTAGCAGCTATTCTAGTTACCTTTGTGCTATTTCAAACATTCACACACAAGACTGTACACATTTACAAGGTAACTATACTATTTGTCATGTCTGTTTAGAGCATCAACAAGCTATCACCTAGGATGATGTCTCCGAAAGCTCTAGGTCATTCCTAAGAAGACTGCAACTTTCACTGCGAAGAAATGTGAGTTCACTAGTTATTAATAATCCATTCTCCAAAATTTTTTATCCTGCCTGGTGTTTTCTATCTGCAGTGAGATAATTCTGACTCAGACTGTTAATTTGGAAAAATCTCTAGAGAAAAAATATACATGTGCATTTGTAAGAGAGCAGAACACTGGTGTTTTGTGCACCTAAGCCAGGCAGCTCACTGTGCCCCTCACTATCTGTCTATGCAAAATTATTTGTCTATGCCGCTATATCCTAAAATGTCACTTTAAAATTCTAAGCACCAGAATTTTAAGCATACATACACAAAGACACACACACACACACATGCACACACACATGCACACACACACACACACACACGCACACGCATATGCACACACATGCGCACACACACAAATGAACTGATAAAGAATATGTAGCCTCCACACTGTGACTCATCGGGAAAATTCCCCCAGATTCACCTTCCTTCTTCTTATGGAAAGCCTTGGGACTGTCACTGCTCCAGAATTTGTAAGTTAGCAATACCTACACCAAGTTCACATCCAAAATGAAAGCAGTGAACCATATTATGATACTCGGAGAACTGAAACTAGGAAAAACTTTAAAAACAGGAAAGACAATTAACCAGGAAAAGAAAAAAATTCAGACTCATGCAATTGCATGTGAATCCGCCTCTCACCACAAGACAGAACCATGCTCAGATGATTCCCATGCAACTGCCAGACGAGAAGAACCATGGCCCTTTCCAAGCAAGATTTTAATGTGAAGAGATTAAACAGGAATTAAAGTTATAAAGCAGTGGATCTCATTACCTCTTTGGCAGTTGCATCAAGTCATATTCTGATTCATAACAGTAATAATTATAGTTATAAAGTAGCCATGAAAATAATTTTATGGTTGGAGGTCCCCACAACATGAGGAACTGTATTAAAGAAGGTTGAGAACCACTCCATTTAATATAAATCAAACTGGAGTAAACCAGCTGGGTTGATTTCTTCTGAAGCCTGAAGCTAGCTTTCACTATCAGGGTTCTCTTTAAAGAGTGGGATATCTCTGACTCTACAGTTTGACTAGGCTCTCAAGAACTCAATGGCTCAGTGGTAGCCTTTTTTGAATTTGCATCTCTTAACCATAGCCAATCCAAGAGTACAGAACAGAAAAAGTCAGTGCTAGCAAATTATTTGTTTTTATTTCAGCATGTGTTTGATCCGAAAGGCAGAAGAATATGGTGGGTAAAAAAAAGGGGGGGGGGGATCTATAGCCAGACATGTGAGTCAAGTTACATGCACTTATGTGCGTTAATATACTGGAAAAGTTATGCAACTTTATGGTGCCTCGATTTCTTCATCGTTAAGCGAGGGTAATAGTCACATCTGCCTATACTGTAATTAAGTCCATGTTTCTCACTTCAGAATCATTTTCCTTGCACTCAGAGTTTTAATCTGACATCCTGTTTTGCTACCTTCTCTGGATAGGCTGTGTCAGTGGAGATGAAGAGAAAACCTTTTTAAAAAGCTGAGGAGGAAAGGGTTCAACGCCTTTCTCATCAGACCTCAGCTCTCCTCTCTGTCAGTCAGCACAAGTAGCAGCGACTGACCTCTTCACAGTCCTCCATCCTTTCCAAAAGCAGTGTTGCCACAACCCTGGAACACCATTAGCAATTGATGGCTTTCTTTCTTCAGGGGACCAAGTGTCTGAGCCTGGGACAAAAACCCTAGTCTCACCACTCAGCTCCTCCCTTGTGTGCCTCCATGCTTAGGGGTGTTAGCTCTTTCT
The DNA here is from genome assembly GCA_030674055.1 of Rhabdomys pumilio. Lineage (NCBI taxonomy): Eukaryota > Metazoa > Chordata > Mammalia > Rodentia > Muridae > Rhabdomys > Rhabdomys pumilio. The sequence continues at coordinate 801,467 of JANHMN010000030.1, read as the reverse complement.
GCAGGACTAGCTCTCTGACCCTTTGCAATCCTTCAGTGTTTCAATTCTCCAACAGATAACTAACATGGATACCAACATGCTAATCTTTCATTTAAAATCCCCTTTATTTAAAGAATTAATGAAAGATTTAACTGCCACTTATGACAAAAATATTTGTGAATTATATATTTGATAAAGACTACTATGCAAAAGATATAAAAGGTCCTTATAACTCAACAATAACAAAGAGCTACTAAATTGCTTAAGCAGTTGATTTACAAAATCAGACATGTGAATGGCTAATAAGCATATGAAAATGTGCTTAACATGATTTACTTACTTACAAATCAAAGCCAAAATGAAATAGCGCTATGCACCTAACAGTTTGCTTATAACTAAAAAGACAGGGGGTATCAAGTGCCAGCAAGGATGTGAGGAAATAGCCCCTGTTGTGCATTACTCAAGGGAATATAAAATAATACATCCATGAGCAAAGAGAGAAAGGGTGATACCCTTAGAGTTGCATGGGTTAGGCTGCAGGGGGGAGAAAACGGAGGACCGCCATGATGCCATGGGAGAAGGGAGGGATTTGAAGTCATGTAAGAATTCGGGTAAGTGTCACTGGCCAATTCCCCAGTTGAGCCTAGATAGCAGGGGAAGGTTTGAGAGTGCTCAATCTTTGAGGTAGCCAAGGCATTTTAAAATTAACTGGTGTGTGTGTGTGTGTGTGTGTGTGTGTGTGTGTGTGTGTGTGTGTGTATGTGTGTCTTCCATTCACTAATCCAAATCTTGGGGAGGTGGCTGGAAGCGCATGACTTGCTGGCAGCATAGTAGCCAGAACTTCATGCTCCGTGTTCACTCTGAGAACAATATGGCAGTTTCTTTGAAAGTTAAATAACTTATTGTACATATAGTTGGCACAATGGTTTTCATACAGTAGTAATGGTGAGAACAAGCTGACCAGGAACTTGTAGAAGACCAGAACAGATGTACAAAAACTATAGTTCTATGTTGCATGAGATCCATATGACTCTTCTGTGAGGATGCCATGCAGAGGAAGAAGGTACATACAGAGAGGGCATATGTGTTTACACCCTTTTTGGAAATCACTCATTCTTTGGAAGAAATAAGAGGAAAGTTTTAGGTAAAGGCAAAAACAAATGAACTGAGAAATGCGGGTCAACATAAACGAGAAAGAACATCACAAAGCAAAGAGGGCGCCCTGCACCAGTCACTGAGCTCCAGCGCTGGGTGTTTACAAACAGGTTCCCTTGACCAAGGTCCTGGAGTTTCTTGCTGGGACAATATCAGTATTAAAAATCCCAAACATAGATCCTTCCTTTCCATTCTCATGAACCCTTCCTTTAAAACTTTTTGATAGGATAGTGTATCTCAAATTAACGTTCTTACCACAATTGTACTAAGTACAAGGAAAGACTAGGCAAAAAATTTTTAAGCATCAAAAAATATGATTAAAATACAAAATGCATGCTGAGAATATCAAGTATAGGATTTATTTGCGAAGGCTGCCTGGTGAGGGTCCTCTCAAGTTATACCTCATGTCTCACTGCTACTGAGCCTACATCCATGCTCAGTAGTGCTCTCTGTGTATAAAAAAGACATCAAGAGTACCCAGTGTTCAGTGCAAGGAGGGCTTATGGGCAAGACAACAGCCAACCATTTACTCTAGCAAGTTTCCAAGTGCTCTGGGCTAAAGGTTGAAAGTTCAGATATGGAGGAGTGTATGCCTGAAGGGCATAGTTACTTTCAGGCAGTGAACCAGTGCAGTGATATAATTTTCTCCTCCTGCTTTCAAATGAAATAATAACCAAACATTCATTGTTGAGAGAGACAGTTTGCTCCTGCTAAATTCTTAGCAATTTATTAGCAATAGCCACTTCCATCTTTAAGTCACTACAATTCAGTTTAATTTCCTTGGACACTCTCAAAGCACAACCAAGTAAAAACAAATGCATGTAGCTTTTAAATCCATCACTAACCTAAGTAGCCCTGGAATCTCCAAGTCAGAAAACACATGCATGATATGAGAATTTCCAGGTCTACTCCTTCAGTGGTAAGCATCAATAAAGTACCAGGTCTCTCCATCTTTCATGCCTCCAATCTGATAAGCATGCACCAATGTCATAACAACTCAACACCATAGCAACCCATTTTATCTGACCAGCATCAATACCAGATAATAGTAACAGTTGAATCCTGACTTTTTGTATGCATGGTATACGAATTTTCTAACTGAATATAGCAATTTTCTAATTTACAAATAGGAGAATAGAAAAACATACTTATGTTACAAACAAAATAATGTCTGAGCCCTAGTCATCTGTAAACACATGGGTGACTGTTGGGTTGTAGTGTGGATCCTGGACCAGTTGTTGGGTTGATGTGTGTTCTGCATCTGTCTTGCCATGGGGCTAGGGCCACTCAGGGAAGACAGAGGAGCAGGAAGTTTGACAGTGCTCTCCCCACACTGCCACGTGGTGAGTATCGGGCTATGTGAAGCATCGGGACCAGATCCGTGGTAGTGGCAGAGCTCAGTCTGAGATCCCTGGGGAGCCAGAGCTAGCTCATCTGGTTCTCGGGCTCTTGGGCACCCACGCTGAGCTATGAAAGCTGAGGAAGGGCAGAGAACAAAGTGAGGGCATACAGGCTAGATTGTCCCATGGCCGAAGGGGAGAAAGGGAGAGAAGCTCTGGCTATGTCCCTCAGGGATGAGTTCTTGGTTTGGTCAAGGCGGTGGCTTGTTTGGCTTGCTTGAATAGGTGGTCTCCATGACTAGGAATTCAGAGAGGTCTTCTACAGGAGATTAGACAGCAGCTCTGTAGGTGAAGGCCTGCTTCACTCTTCCCCACAGCAGATCCCGAAGAAGAGAAACAGTCCATGGTCTTAAGATGTTTATTGTCATGGTGGAAAGTAGATGAAAAATTGTACCCCTGTTTTCTCAGGGCAGACCTGAGATTAAATGCCTTTTGCAGGGAGGAGGGTCTGGAAAGGAATGCCTAATTGGCTATGACCCTCTGGCCTTTAGGTAACTCATTAATATGGAGATCTGTCTTGAGGCTCTATGGCCTGTAGTCATGCCCTCTATCTGTGGAGGGGCAAGGGGACATTGTTCTGTGTGACCAAAGAACACAAATCTATGGATGGCTGCAGCCTCCATAACCCTGTCAGAAGCCTGGAGTCTGGGAGCATGGCAAACACCTACCTTCCCTTACAGGAGACCCTGCGGGGTTACCTGCTGGGTCACCAGGGTTTTCAAACCTAGCTCAACCAGAAATTAGGCTGCCTTTCACAGTCCTACAGGTGACACTAACCTTTAGGGCCCCAAAGCCTTCAGGACTCAATCCCCAAATGGTTCTCTCTGATGATCAAATATGTCATAAGCATGCATGCAGCAAAAGTACAAATTTTTCACAGTTTAAGGATATATGTGTAGTATTTGTTTTATTCTCCCAACATGGCTAAACCCATTCCAATATCATTAAAGCACAACATCTTAAATAATTTCTTAGAAAAAACTTTGCAGCAGCAGAATGGAGCAAGAAGTCTCCAGGCACCCCAAACGTCACTATAGCTAGGAAACATGCTACAGGGCACTCATTAAAAAGTTATGAATTATTATAAGTATACAATTAACAACTATGCATACTGGCAAAATGAAAAAATACTGTCTGCAATACTGCTAGCTGATTTGTTTCTTCTTTCCTGCCCTACCTTTCAAATTCAGCAACCTGAAAATAGACTACCCTGTCTCTAATGCAAATTGGCCAGGTTCTCATTTGTGTTTCCATTCCCAGCATACTATATTTACTCTTTAGAAATGAATCTTTATCATGAATGTAGTCAAAGTCTTGGCTATAAAATATATTCATACAGGCAAGTGGGAGGTTATAATTCTGCATTAGTATGAGGATGAAAATATCACACACATATGTGTACACACACACACACACACACACACACACTGCCTGTAGATGCAGAAGGCCCAGCTTACTCTCAGTCAGAAAATTACCTCTTATTTGTGGACTCAGTCATAGAGGGTGGAAAGGCGCCTGACGGGGTGTTAGACACAGTGAACTAGGTCACCTCTTGCTTATTTCTGCGTCTGATTCCTGACTTCATCCTTCAGTATTCTAGATGGTACCCATCTTTGTTTACAAGATTCATTGAGCACACCTTGTCTGGCAACACGCAGAAGACTAGGATGCTAATGTTCAGACCTTGACCTAGTCTGTAGGGAGCCCCTCCCCGCCTCCAGCCTGTTCTCTTCTCAGAAGAGACTCACTTCTGCTTGATTTGTATCCTCTGCAGGCTGTGCTTGGGCTTTGTCTGTCATGACTGTGGTTTTGATTTCTGTATTCCCCAAGTATCTCAAGTTTCCCTTTTCCCAGTCTATCCCACATTCTATTCCCCAAGTATCCCAAGCCTCAGTCTATCCCACACTCTTGTAGCAAAGAATCCCTGCTCCTTCATTAGGACTATCCTCTTTCCCTGGATTGTTAGCACCTCCAGAAAATAACTTATTTTCTTAAAGTCCAAATATTCTGAGTCTCCTGTAGTCTAAAATCAAAATTTCTCCATTCTTCTATGTCTTCGAATTGAAAAAAAAAACTTTAAAACTTGTTCATTGTTATTTTTGATCTAAAATCTTCTCTTACTTCCTCCTACAGATGAAGAAAGTGAGGTTAATGGTGTGCCCAGAGTTATATGACAGGCTCATGCTAGAGTAAATAAGACATGAATAAGTGCTAGGCTTCCACCACAACAATCTCTCACCTCCTAATAACCTGTCTTCTCCTGACCAAACTACCACAATCTCCATCCATGAAATTCACTCCTAAGGAAAGGTAGTCTTCTGGTAGAAGTACTTGAAACTTGTGAATGGGGCTGAATGGACTTTAATATGTGATGTTTGATCCCAGATTTGTTGTTATTTGATCAAAGCCACATTTACTCTTACTGTGCCATTTGGCACATAGGTTAGTAGTTATTCTTCCCTTTTCGTATATTCTTGGCTGTTTTTTCAGCTAGTGGAGAAAATATGTCACACAACAAAAGGGGTTTCTGGATCTCATGCTGCAAAAGGAGAACTACCCTGAAATCAGTCATCTCTACCACTATACTGTTAATATCCTCAGACTGTGCCTATAGCCAGAGGCTCTTCCTGTGCATTCCAGATGGAATCTTAGGGTGATAAGAAATGGGTAAGTCTTGAGATGAGCTTTGGGTGGCTGGTTTTGAGGTAGGCCTTTTTGAGCTCTCCTTTGATTCAATTTCTAATACCCAGATGCAGGGGCTACACCCACAGCACTAGTGACTCTGAATTTTCTTGTGGCCACACTGCAAAGTCAACATTAGAATGAAATATATTCCATGCTATGATGCTCTGCTTTATAGCTGAAACCTATGAACAGGAAAAGGAGGGCATTGGAAAAAAATTAAATCAAGCCTACCCTGAGAGATTCTCCTACTGATCACCAACATTCAGTGTCCTTCTAATAAAAGGTAAACAGAAATACCAAGTTACCCATGAATCAAAGCTTCATTGAGTCCTCGTGGGTGACAGTTCTATAGCTGACATGGTTTGGATTGAGGCTGCTTAAATGCTTGTTACCAAGGCCACATAAATTCAAGGTTGGCTTTTACAAGCTTGCCTTAACCTGCAGATAGGAACCTTAAGACAATAGCTGTCCATTAAGCTTAGATTCTCAATAGGAAGTCATATTAACAAAGAGCCATCTTGTCATCTACATGTTATATAATGAGAGAAGGAAAAGGCAATTAAACCACATAGCTCCAAGGTCACTCGTTACTGCAGCAGATCATGACATCCACCCATACATCAAGATTACAAATTAGTAACATTTAAGAACTCTGAAAGCACCAGCTGATGATAGGCAACTGCATCATTTATATAGCATAAAGGAAACAGCAATGATTTTTCTGGAAGAAAACCTGGATCTACATCCAGGACTAACACTTGTGGAACTAATGACACACTAGAACCTGTACCAACATCTCCAATTTCCTCACTAAAGACATCTGTCTTGATTGTTTTAATTAAAAGGTTAGTTCCTAGCACAGTGCATGATGCAGAACCTGACAATGGTTATTTACATAGTAGAGTGTATTTATGGATTCCAGCCTCCATAGCAAGGACAATTCAAAGCTTATCCCCCAAGGTGTCTCATAGGCTTCCTAGTAGATGGAACCCAAGTTGTGCACTGGTTACCCAGACAAGAAGCACAACTTTTCTGGCTTTCTTCTTCCCTCTCCTCATCTTGCTTACTCAAGTCTTATTCTGAGGAACATCTCCCAAAGAAACTGGAAACACCTAAGTCCCTGTCCCAGCATCGGCTATGAAGGGAACCTGCACTAGATCCCAGGGAATCATGTGTCTAGGAATCATCTGGCCAGGCAGAGGCTAAGACCAGGAATAACTTCTGTTATCTTTTATGTTCTAATTCCCAGAGAGTCTACCTGATGGGTCGTTTATACAGTGTGGGACCAATTCTGTAGAAGAAGGGCTCCGAATGTAATTTCTGATCAGTAATACCATTGATGCTTGCTGAGTTAAATTTTCTATCATGTCAGAAAAGAAGAAAATAGTTTGTCTTCTTAAAAATGAGACTGTTATGCATCTTCCCGACACAACAAAGCTGATGCACACCTGAACTCAGACTGGCGGCACTCACAAGACTTGCACAAGTTTAAATCAGACTAGAAGAGGAAATGAACATTGGGTCCCTCCCCTAACCAAGAAACTATTTCCACTGATGCCTGCTGGGAAAGGGGAAATATGGTTTCTCCAATGGAGTCTCACTGGGTAGATCAACCATACTTCAGGGCATCCCCCCCACCTCCCGCACCCCCGTGCCCAGGACTGGTTGACTGACAGAATGTAGACTTAGTGAGTTTGCTTGTTCTGACTTTTTTTTTTTTTTTTTGCTTGCTTGCTTGCTTGCTTGCTTAAATATTCAGCATTTCTTTGGTGGGGAATTGTGTTTCCTGTTTTGTTTTTGTTTCTTCTTTTTTCTTTTTCTTTTTCTTTTTCTTTTTTTTTGAGGGGGCAATAAAGTTGGGTCTATGGTGAAGTGGGGAAGACCTGGGAGGAGTTGGGGGATGGGAAATATGATCAAAATATATTGTATGAAAAATATTTTCAATAAAAATATTTTTAAAAGACAAGAAGTAGACTGTTGCATGTTGGAACCACAGTGATCTCTTTTATTATTTTTTGATTACTTTGTTCCGAACTTCTCGCTGCTTTGGCCCCATTAGAAGCATGCATTTAATAATCAAGACTAAATTATTTTTGCGGAAATCTATTATTTTGTGAGTCAAAGATCAAAGATGTGTTATTAATAATGCTGCCTTTTGTTATGGAGTATCCTTCCCCAAGAAAGGATACATTTTTACCTCATCAATCCTCAGGGCAGCCATGAGGGCTGTAGAACCAAGGCCAGTATTGATCACCCTGCTCTTTCCCCTGGGCTCTCAGTCAGAGATGGAAACGTCAAAGGCAATTTAAAAATTAAAACTCCACCAAAATCAACCACGAGATATTTTCCAGAAAGTTCTTAGAGTGCACCTTCACAAGGTACAATTATTCAGACTTTTCAGCCAACCCAGATTAAAGAAACAGTAAAAATCAACAGGAATATATAGATGTGGTCAATATACCTGGCTGCGAGGCTCCTGGAACAATGGAAACAATGTTTCTGTTTTCTCCCTAGCCTCAAAGAAGGATGCTACTATGGCTTAGAGCAGTGATTGGAAAATTTTTCTGAGAGGAAGCAGATTGAAACTGTTTGGGGCTTTTGGGATAACTGCACAGCGCAGTTCCTGTAAGAGAAACACAGCTGTAGGCAATGCGTTAGTGAAGGGACGTAACTCAGCAATGGGGAATTCCACCTCATTTCTTTATGGAACCGAATATCTTCCTTTTGATTTTGTTTTTGACAATGAAAAAACATGTCCTGAGCTTAGCTCAGGAAAACAGGTTGTGAAAGAGATTTGAACTCTGGACTATATAGTCGGTGGCTCCCAGGCTTAAAGTGAAGTGTAGATTCTTTACGACAATTCTTTATGATCTATCTCCTTTACGTCGCTAGTGTCTTTCTCTTAATTTCTTTGCATTTTGGGCAAGATGTATGTAAATGTTAGAAATATGCACATGCAGGCACATGCACACACATGTAAAAATCATTTTCTCAATATAACGAAACCACCACCCAACTTGCTAATCCTGAAAACACAGAAGCTGGATAACTAACATGCCTGTCTCCTATGTTGAGTCCCTCCTAAGGCAAACAAAGAAACAGGAATCTCATCTCTTGTTAGCTTTTGTCTGGCCTCTGCATCACCTGCCTATACTCCTCCCTCTGCTTCTATGAGCTGTATCTGGATGCCTTTGTCTGATGGATTCATTAAGGTTCATACTAGTCACATAAAGCACAGGACATGTGACTACAGGCACATGGGAGAGCATATCAAGCACAGGGGGCATTAGCTGACTGCTAGACATAAGCAGAAAAGCCAGATTTTAAGAGGAGGTAATACTTGAGCTGGGTAAGAGGACATGGAGCAAGTCAGACATGGCTTTTTGCTCTTGACAACTTCCCAGGGTTAACTGCTCAGTCACTTCAAAGTGTTCCTTGTCCAATCCCATATCCTCATGACCAGTCTTATGGCTGACCATCCAGAAAGCCCTTGTTGGATAGACCAATGAAGAGAGGAAATTCTTAGGGCCAAACTGTTCTGGGTTTGAAGTAAGTTCTGTCCCTTCATATTTGGACATGTTACTCTCTGGTCTCAGCATTGGTTTTATAATATAATAAAGATTGGCAAAACTGGTGGGAAAATGAAACCACTTGAATGAAGGATCTGCAATATCTTACATACCCGGCACACTACACCACATTAATAAAAAACTGATCTTATGATGTCTGAGAGACAGGCAAACTTGAGTGGAAGGTTCTAGGCTTGAGCATAGGAACACTGTGCTAGGGTAGAATTCTTTTTCTCATGCAAATTGAACATTCCCATGGATCCCTATGTGAAAGACCTGGAAACTTTAATACATTAGAGGATTGCCACCCTGGATGGTCTGTCTGTAGCAGTTTTAGAGCAAGGACCACACCAGGTTGTCCTGTTCTTTTAACACTTTCGTTAAGTCATTTTGGGTGAGAAGATCTGTATCTTAAAAATCAATCCCCTTAATATCTGTCTTTCAATTGCTGAAACCAGCTAAGTGTGACATATAGAAGAGTAAATAAAAAATTTTAAGTTTCAGTTTTAATTCATAAATGACATAAAGGCCAACTTTCTAAAAGTCTTTTCACCTCCAGATAGCTAATGTCTCATTCACACTGGTAAGTAAATTTCTCATCAATACATTTAGATATTTAATATTACTCCCAAGGAGCTGAAAATATTCTTAAGGTAAAAATTATTATTTTTAGGGCATTAACCATCCAGTGTGCTGCTTCCAGTAAAGACAAAGAGGCAATGCAAGGTCCCTCAGAGCCTGGTCTTCAGGACCTACATATCCTTTTCCAGGGGAGGCTCCCTGTCACTCCCTGGCTATGTGGCATTGTCATAGTCTATTTTTCTTGGTGATCCATAACTCTATGTGGAAATTTATCTATGTCTATTGGTGGCAATAAATTTGATAGCATTTCTATGAACTGTCACCATTGCAAAAGGAGCATTATGCTGCCATCCACCACACACAGAGTGGCAGCTTGTGCCACACACAGAGGAGAGGCTCCACCTGTCACAGCAATCAACAAAAAACAAGACTGAAAAGAATTTATAAGAAAGAAAGGAACCCACACCAGTCAAATATTTCCAGGAACCCAAGAACAACAGCCCAGCCAAAATCTCACTTTCTTTCTGACAGGATAGAGATTTGTGCTCAGCCTCCCAACTGACACACTCAAAACAAAGCTTCTGATGTCTAGGTCCTTCAGCAGCAGCTCGGTGAAAGGCACCCAATCCTGCTGTATAATTACCACTCAACTGCTGTGGAATTGCCACAGTCAAGCCTTTGCACTCACACTAGGAGCTAGACATTTGGAAGAACAGACTCAATGTTCTGTTCAATGATAGGAAGACAGAGGCTAAGGCTTGAAGCAGCTGTCACTTGTTGAAGTAAGGACACACACAACATTTACCACCTTAACACACAGAGAACTGTATTCTTGTGCAGCCCCTGACCCAGGCACATGAAGTAATATTTGATTATTTTTTCTATTTCTGTTTTCAGTATAACATTTCATGGTTTCCTTGAAAATTTGCTGCAATGTATTTTGATTATAATCACCCAACTCACCCCACTCTCTTCTTCCTCCATCTCCTCTTCCTCCTCCTCTCCCCCCTTCTCCTATGATACTATTTTGTAGAAGACATCCTGGTCTTCTGGCTCTTATAGTCTGTCCTCCTCCTTTTCTGAGATAGTGCTTGAGCCTGAGATGTAGGGGTTGTGTTGTAGATGAATCATCTGGGGACAGGCACCTGCCGGTCACTTGTTCTCTGCTTTATGTCCACAGGTAAGTGTGGCTCTCATCCCTCATCAGAGAAGCTCCTTTTTGAAGTAGATGGAGATTGTTACTGAAAGAAGTAGGTGCTCAAAATCTAGTGTCGTCTTTCCTACAGCATGAGCTATCAATGGTAGCTTGCCTGCCTGGTCTTCACAAAGACAGTTCTTTGGGTCACATCCCTTAATCTCTACCTTCCACTGGCTTCTTTTCCCTGACAAAAGAAGAGAGGAAAGTTCCCCCATAGTCATGCCTACAGGCCAATCCAACAGAGACAATTCCTCAACTGAGGCCCCCTCTTCCCATATGACTCTAGTTTGTATCAAGCTGACAAAAACTAGCCAGCACAGCAGCCAGCTACCCAGACGCCCCAGTTGATATCTATTGGCTGTCATTAACAAAAGCAGGCTCTATCCTCAGTTCAGCTCATATGTGCTGAGCTGTAACTTGTTGCCAGGACTATGCATAACTTGGTAGGTAGGTGTCTTAGTTAGGGTTTTATTGCTGTGAAGTGACAACATGATCAAGGCAACTCTTGTAAGGCACAACATTAAATTGGGGTTGGCTTACAATTTCATAGGTTCAGTCCATTATCATCATAAAAGGAAGCATGAGAGAGTCCAGGAAGACATGATGGTGGAGAAATAGCTGAGAATTCTACATCTTGATCTAAAGGCAGTCAGGAGGAAACTCATTCTTTTGAACTGAATAGAGTTTAAGCATAGGAGCAGAAGCCCCACCTCCACCGTGATGCACTTCCTCCAACTAGGCCACACCTCTTCCAGCAAGGCCACACCTCCTTAATACTGTCATTTCCTGGGCCAAGTGTGTCTATGGGATCCAAACCTAGTCAAACCCCGACAGTAGGGAAGCAAAGGCCATCTTACATCTTGATACAATTTTGACCATGTGACAAAGACATTCCTTGTCTAGTTAGCTTTTCCTCTCAGGAAAATACAAGGAACTGTCTGTGTAATATCACCTAGCTTGTCCCTCAGAAGTAACAGCTTCTTGAACCTTTCCCCTGCTTACTTTACCCTCTGGCAATACAACTCACTCTTTAAAGTCCATCCCAAGGACTGAGTCACTCAATAGTCCACCCCAAGTCCCCCAAATAAATATGGAGAGTTTCCTTTGAACTGCTGTTTGGTGTATTACTCTTGTTTTTCACCATCCATGGGGTGGTAAATCCCCGCCCCCCACATACACACTACAGAGGGGATGTGTCATTCATCTGTGGGGGCCTACAGTCATAGTGTCATTTGTAAGATCATTTGTTGGAGTGAATTTTAATCTTCAAATGTCAGAATTTGGTTCTTTTATTGTAATTGTTTGATTCTCTACCTGTTCCTCCTATTTCTAGATGTGTTAGAACCAGCATTTGCATTCTCTGCCACCACAGTCACCATGTAGCAATAAAAGGACTCATAATTATTCTAGGAATATGTGCGTGCGTGTGTGTGTGTGTGTGTGTGTGTGTGTGTGTGTGTGTGTGTGAATTTTTCACGTTCCTGGTTATTCCTTTCCATCACATATTTCTCATGTGGACCCTTACTTAACTCACCTAACCCATGGGTTAAGTTTTCTCAGGTGTACCATCAGAAACAGGTTCAAGACAGCACCAGAGAGTAAGGAGAAACAAAGATGATTTTTTTTATCTTGTCTCTTTGTTGCTTAGAGTCTAAATTTTGTCTTTTATTGTCTTGCTGGGGTAGGCAAACCCGATGTGAGGCTATCAGTGGCATTCACACATTTTTCTCATACCTTTGCTACAGTATGGTCCTTTCTCTTGAGAAACTCACATCCTGATATCATTTCCCTCATCCCATATTATGTATTATTATATTGTACAATGATTTCTGGGGATGTGGTTGTGGAAAGATTGAGAGGGAGAAATGACAGTTAAACTTACATGTTTATCACAGCTAATTGTATCAGTCCAGTGAAGTGTCTCAGCAAATAAAAGCACCTGCCATGGGAGCCCGTTGACATAGTTTGATTCCCAGAACCCATAGCAGAAGAAGAAAAGCTGCTTCTAAAAGGTCTCTTCTGACCTCCATACATGCACTTGTGTGTGTGCTTCTGTGTTTATGTGCCTCTTTGTGTGTCTTTCTGTGTGTGTCTATGTGTCTGATTGTGTGTCTGTGTGTTTTACAAAGACAAAATAAATAAAAATAATTAAAAATAATTTTAGCTGGGCGGTGGTGGCGCACACCTTTAGTCCCAGCACTTGGGAGGCAGAGGCAGGCGGATTTCTGAGTTCGAGGCCAGCCTGGTCTACAGAGTGAGTTCCAGGACAGCCAGGGCTACACAGAGAAACCCTGTCTCAAAAAAAACAAAAAACAAAAAAAAAAAAAACCAAAAAAAAAACCAATTTTATCTTCTATTTATTTATCACACTTAAGATTATTGTGGGCTTTTGTCATGTTTTACAGTTTTTTGTCTTATTGGGTTTTTTTATTGTTGTTATTTTGATTTTTTCCTTGTTTTTGAGAGAGACAATGAGAGTTTGTCTGGGAGTGAAAGAATATAAAGGAGCATGCATAGAGGGTGGCAAGGATCTGGGAGTGTTGGAGAAGAGGAAGACCATGATAAATATATACTGTATGAATTGTTTTAAATAAAAAAGAAAAATTATTGTGAATTAGAGTCCATATATGAATGTATAAATAAACCAAATACATAGGGGGTCCTTGAAAAGTATAAACACGATCAGTCCTACAATGAGTAGTTCTTAACTGAGTCAAAATGTGACTTTCACAAATTTAACCTGGAAATGGTGTACTGTGTGGGTCAGAGGGAGCCAACACCCATTTCTGTACTTCTTCATTTGATCATCTACATTACAGAATCATGCTGATGGCTGAGAAGATGATCCCTTGATGAAGAGCTCGTGGCACAAGCATGAGGGCCAGAGTTTGGATCCCCTGACACTATGTCAAAAGCCAGGCATGGTGCTGTGGACTTGCGTTCTAGGCTTGTGGGGTTGAGGTTGGTGGCAAAGACAGGAGAATCTCTAGACCTTAGTGGTGATCTAGACTGGCTGAGCTGGTGAGCCCCAAGTTCAATGGCAAATATTATTTTAAAAATTAAGGTAAAGTTAAGGTTTGAGATACACATGGCAGAAATTAAGAACTGATTACTAAAAGGTTTCCTCTGATTTCCTCATATACATGATACCTCATATCATGGTATATCCATACACATCTACACCAAAGCACATAATAGACAGACAGACAGACAGACAGACAGACAGACAGACAACATATAAATTATTTGGACCAGGTAGTCTTCCTGCAAACCTTCTCATTTCCTCTGTTCACCTGGACCTCAGGCTTGTCCCTAGCACTACAACAGAACACCAGCAGCAGGCGTTCTTCCCTCTCCCATCTCCTGTAGATCCACAGACCATCCACTCACTCCTGACCTCCCTCCCCCACTCATCATTATATACCAGTTCTCAGCTCAGGCCAACTCCCTCTTGATATCTGGCAACATTCATAGTCTCAATTTTCCACTAAAATGATACAGATTAACAGAATAGATGCTAAAACATGTTCCATCATGCTGCACTCAAGAAACACATATCAACATCAAAGATAAACATTACTTCATGGTAAAAAGATGGAAAATACGTATTCTAAACAAATGAACCTCAGAAGCAAGCTGGTATAGCCATTCTAGTATCTAACAAAATAGACTTCAAGCAAAAACTAATCAAAATAGATGGGGAAGAACACCACATACTCATCAAAGGAAAAAAAATCCACCAAGGTGATATCTTAATTCTCAATATCTATGCCCCCAAAATCAGGCAAGCCCCTTATAAAAAGAAAAACATGACTACAACTTAAATAACATATGGACCTCACACACTGATAGTGGGAGACTTCAACGCCCCACTCTCAGCAACAGACAGGTCATCCAGACAAAAACTAAATAGAGAAATGACAGAGCTAAGACAGGTTATGAACTAAATGGATCTAACAGATATCTACAGAATATTTCATCCAAGAACATATGGACTACTGAATCAACTAAGCAGGACTCATTTGGGCTCAGAGAGACTGAAGCAGAAAGCACAGGACCTGTATGGTTCTGCACCATGTCCTTGGCTTATATGTTGTGGCTTTATCTTGGTATTTTTGTGGTACTCCTAACTATGAGAGTAGGTGGGAATCTGACTCTTGTGCCTGCTCTTGGGACTCTTTTCCTCTTGTTGGGTTGCTTTGGTCAGCTTTGATGTGAGGGCTTTTGCCTTGTCTTATTGTATTTTAGGGTTTTGTTGTTGTTGTTTGGTTGTTTTATTTTTCTCTTAGTTTGTTTTTTATGTTTGGTTGTTGTTTTTTGGAGGCCTGCTCTTTTCTGATGGCAGATGGAGGGAAAGTGGAGTTGAAGAAGAGTGAAGGTGGAGGTAGCTAGGAGGAGTGGAGGAGGGGAAACTGTGATTGGGGTGTATTGTATGAGAAAGTAATCTACTTCCATTTAAAAATAGTATAAATAGGGTGACTAGCAATAGAAAAAGACATTCAACATTGACTTCTGGTTTCCATATGTGTGTATACACATGTGAACGCCTAAGTGCATATATATACATGTATATATGCATATACCACAGCAGATGGGGAGAGAGAGAGAAAGAGAGAGAGAGAGAGAGAGAGAGAGAGAGAGAGAGAGAGAGAGAGGATACCACGCTGGCTCCATGTTCATTTTGAGTAGGTTCAGACAGTCTGAAGTGCATGTAATTCATGAGCCTGGTGTAGTACAACCGCGGCTTGGAGAAATGGGGGTGTTGGCAACAGAGTTGAGAAAAGAGAAACTCAAGAACTTGTCATAATAGTAATTCATAAACAGACTACACATTTTTATGTGGTCATGGAAAGCACTGCTAAGATGAACGAGTACAAACCAGAGACAGATTCCATCTCAATGTGGGAAGGGCCTTCTAATAACCAAGAATGTTTGAAATTTTATAAACAGCATAAAATCATTCTTATTAAACAAAATACCACGTATATTTTGGTTTTCAAAAACTTGGCACATTAACCAAAGCAGAATAATACTGACATTAACACAAACACATGGAGCAAGGAACTAGAAGAAAGACCCCAGAAGGAGAAGAATGCATGTCTATGGCCAATTTATTTTTAATATAGTTGCTAAAAGTAAGCACTGATGAAATGATTCAGTAAATGGTGCCTGGAAACTGTGCATCCATGTGTCTAAGGGAGGACTTGGCTCTTATCCTTCACCAATTTCAAAATGAATTTAGGATATAAGAATGCCTTTTAATAATTTAAGACTTGAAGCCAAATGTTACTAGAATAAAACAAAGGAGAAAAGCTTCCAGACATTGGAATGGTGAAGGAAATTTTTATAAAACCCCTAAAAAATTAGGAAACCAAAAAATATATATATAGAAAAAAAACAACATCAAATTAAAAAGAATGTTTGGTTCCCAGGTGGTGGAACTGTTTGGGAAGGATTAAGAGGTATGGCCTTGTTGGAGGGAAAGTGCCACTGAGGGTGGGCTTAGATTTCAAAAGCCCACACCATTCCCAGTTAGCTTTCCCTGTGTCTCTTGCTTGTGAATCATATGTGAGCTCTCAGCTACTGTACCAATGCAATGCTACCCACCATGACAGTCATGGACTCACCCTCTGGAACCTGAATCACAAATCAAAAGCTTTCTTTTATAAGGTGCTTTGGTCATGGTGTTTTATCATGGAAACTGAAAACCATCTAAGACAACCACTGTCGATCAGTGATGAATGGATAACAAAAATATAGTGTAAACTTGCAATCAGCCTCAAAGAGAAGTTCTGTCATTTGTAGCAAAATTGATGGAACTGAAGACCATTACATCAAATAAAATAAGCCAGGTGCAGAATGTCATTTGAAGAGTTTATGGAAATTTTAGGAGGTACAGTCTTGATGGAGAAAGTATGTCACTGGGGGCAATGCTTTGATTCTACAGCCTCACCCCACTTGCCCTCTCTCTGATGCCTACATGCAGATGAGTTGTCGGAACTAGCTTCTTGTTCCTGACAGCATGCCATGGTCTTCCTCCCCATTAGAACTCCAGCCCTCTGGATCCAGAAGCCAAAAGAAACTCATCCTTCCTTAAATTGCTTTTGGTCCTGGTATTCTATCACAGCAGCAGAAAAGTAATTAGTACAATCATGCTAAATGTACTCAGATTTTAGAGACAGTACAAAGGAAAATAACAAAATTCATGTATTATTGAAATTAATTTCACTTATCTTTTACTCTTCTAATGTGAACACTAGACTATTTGAACTTACACAATATGACTTATATTTCAGTTGTCAGGAACACGGGGGAAGGGCTCTAGTTACGGTCTTCTTCTGAACTCAGTGTAGCCACAGAGGTCCAATTTACAAGCATAGAAGGAGATTACTTTTTAAAGCCACCCAAAAGGTAGATAAATGCAGTAATTTAGAGAAATGAAAAATTTCAAATCAGATTGATCAAAATTAGAAAAACAAAAAGAGTGGAGGGCTACGCATGGGAATGAGGGAATGCAAGTGTAATGGAATCTAACAAAATGCTCGGTGTGCACACCAGACCAGCCAGGCCACACAGCAGTAAACGGTCTGCGTAGTCCGTGTCTGACCATTAGCTGGCAGTTCCAAACAGTTCTATACACGTTCATCAAGGAGTGTGCACAAGCTGTTAACCCCAGGGTTGTTGGTTATGGCAGAGATCTAGAGGCCAACACAAGGCCATGACCAGCTGTGCAGAGAAGATGCAGTCCCAGAGCTCCGTGCAGCCACACCAGTGGATCTTCAAAACCCAGGGCTGCCTGACCCATTTCCAGAACAAATAGATAGCAAAAAGAAAAGAAAGCATGTAACATCATTTAGCAAAATAAAAATAGATTTGTAACAACAGTAATCAGAGGTCAACAGCCAGATTCCCACCCATCCTACGACCTGTGTGCCTCCCAGGAGATCTGTAGAGATCAAATACACTTCATAGGCTAGTCCGTGGTGTGCTATTTTAAAAAATAATATAAAACATACAAAATGCTTGGTTTCATAACCATTTCAGGGAGTTAATGCTTTCTCACAAATGCACTGTAAACAAAACTCAGTAAATTTCAACTCATTTGGACCTCCTGTGAGCCATCCATGTCTACAGAGGGAAAACAACCTTTCTGGGTAGGGTCACAGGCTCCCCCAGTGAAACCAGGCACTTGCCTAGTGCAGTTGGACACACAATAACTCTTGGTTGGCAACTTTTTTGCTTTTCTTGATTGCTTTTAAGTGGAATTGGGAAGCCATCACTGTTATTGGAAGAGGAGCCAAAACCACATGGTTGAATCTACCTGGATCCCATACTCACTGGATCCAGAATGTGTCCAGTGAGCCACTTGTGGATTGGGGCTACAAAATCTGGCATAAACTGAGGGGAGAAGGTGGAGAAACTTCAACCTCCAGGAGAAAGAAGCTGACTGTCCTCTGCCTTGAGCCCTTTCCTCGGGGTATAAAATGTTTGTAGTGAGGAGAAGATATCTCAATATGCCTAATGTAATATTTTAAGGTTGGTATTTTTTTGGTGGGGAGATTTTTAGGAACTCCAGTTTGCAGAGTGGATTAGGAGTGTCATGAGAAGCAGTGCTCAGCACAGGAGACACACACTGCATTTGAGCTGTGCAAGACGTGGGGCTGAATAAGAAAGTCAAGTATAGTACGGTGTGTTTAGAAGAGATCTGCTTCAGTGAATATATAAATGATAGAAGCTAAAATTTTTGAAGCTCTTATCATATGCATGATTCTATCCCCAAACCTTATGAGCAAAAGCCAATGATTTGTTATATATTTGGAACACCAGTGTGGTATTGTGCATGCATTAACGAGCTTTTGTTCCTTTCAATGTCAGGCAGATGGTATCAACTGTCATCTGCTTGAATGATGTCATAATAGAGCCTGAAGCACAGACTTGTCCAAAGGTGATGTAGACCCAAGAGTGAAGGCCAGGAAAAGAGTACACAATAAAGAATTTCAAAGATTGCCCAAGAAGCAAACCTTTCCTAATGCTTAGCAAGTGAAAAGGTTAGCTTATGTTTGTGAAGGTGACATTGTATTGTCATATTGAAAAGTTGAACTTTGTTTCAAGCCTTAGGAGTCTATTTTGTCTAGGTACTTACAACCGAAACCTAAATTCAACAAGTCGGTTTTAGACAGTGTGGTGGCTAATTTTCATCTTATTTTTCTTCTAAAAAATAAACTTATCAATATCTCCTTGCATGCAGTCACCTCTCAGCTGATAGGCTCTTAGTTGCTTGTTGGGTGGAGCCTTTAGAACATAGAGACTGTCAATGAGATGAACCTACAATCACAAGTCAAACTCAGTCACAGAAAGGGCTAAGGTTTGCACTGTGCTACCAAGTTGGAAAACTACAAAAGTGACACTCACTAATGACAGAAAATGGCCTCAAGGTGCAAATGAAGGTACGCTAGGTCTTGGGATGAAAAGTGACATTAGGCCAAGGAGGAGAGAGGAAGCCCAGAGAGGAGATGCATGCTCATCAGAAAGAAGTAGTGTCCTTTGCACGACTGCTATTTTTGTGGTATTGAATTTGCAGCCTCTGTTCTATGTACCATGTGTGGGCCCATTTTGTAAACTGCTCCTCTTTACCACCTATGTGCTTTCTCTTCAGTCTCCTCTTTTAAGCGTGTCTTATCAAGAATACCTTTGTATTAGAGCTTTCTATCATTGTACTTACTCTGACTGCCTTTTTCTGGGGTGGGTGTCACTCCATGATAGACTGTATATTTGGTGATTTGGAAATGTCAGTCCAACATGCATAAAATCAAAGTTCTGTGAGGACAGAGACCCCACTTTCTTGGTCTACTCCTGTATCAGCAGCATCTAGGGCAGGATCACTAAGTGGAAGAAAGTTCCCACTCACTCTCTATTCAACCTCTTGCCACTTATCCTCTGGGTTAGCATACACTATAGACTTTTTACAAAAATACTTCAATTGTCAGCAGAAGAGAAAAATATACTGGGTAATAACTCCAAGTCTGAACTCTAGAACCACCACAGGACATGGGCTCAAGCCTGGCTTCTTTGTTTCTCGTACAATTGTTCAATGGAAATTTCTGGGAAAATAGAGATATTCTGCTTTATACTATCCAATATTATCAGCACATGAACCAATGGAGGATTTGAAGTGTGAGGAAGGCAACTAATAAACTGAATTTTTAATTAATTTCATTTAGACTTAAAGCAGCCACATATTCCTAGTGATACTGTGCTGAACAACAAACTCCAGCTGTGGGATCTTGAGCAACATGTCTTAATCTTTCTATGCCTATATATCCTTTCCAGTGAAATGGAAAGGATAATAGCACCCCATAATACTAATGTTATGAATAAATGAGATAATCTATAGACCACTAGGGTATTTAGTGTAGCATGAGCCCCCAATAATGGTACTATCAAAGGCAAATGGAGCTAGTTTGAAGTTATATTGAATGTACTGGCTGGTCCCGGAGGACCAGGGTTCAACTCTCATCAACGTGGTGACTTGTAACCACCTGCAAGTTGGATGCAGGAGATCCAACACCCTTTTCTGGTCTCTATGGGTACCATGCATGCACATAGTATACAGAAATGCACCCATGCTAAATACTAAATAAAATAAAATATAATTAAAAATATACCCAAGATGCTATATATTTTTATTTATAAATTATATTTTATTTTTAAAAATTCACAACAGTGAAAAATGGAAATAACATGTAAGAAAAATGGATATAAAGTATCTCTAGTGCTTCCTAGTTTATTACTGCCCTAAGTAGCAACAAACTGATATTGCATTTTTGAAGGTTCCTTAAAAAATTTCTATGACTTTGTATCTTCTTCTTGTTAGCTTCTAAGTGGGATGTTTGTTCCTTAAGTATGTAGCATTTTTTTTGTCTTTCATTTATAAACTTGGTTTTTTGTTTTAGTTTTGTTTTCTATGAGAATTTGAACTTCAAGGCATATGAAAAATAAAAAGCAAGAGAAGAGAAAGCAGAAGAGGAAGGGGAGGAAGTAAAGGGGGAGGAGGAGGCAGATGGGGAACTTGAAGGCTCTTTGATTCTGGCTGCACCGCTCTTGGCCAGTCTATCTTCCACAGCCATTGTATAAATGTCCACTAATGCCACAGGGACAGTGGGGCCTCCTCAGCACATGCTCGATGTACTGTTGCTTTTGTCCCAGGTTAGCCCCTCTGTGCCTTAGCCTGTACACTCTGTGGTCTTCTGTCTTTGGCTTTTGTTCTCTAGATCTTCCCACACTTCTTAGCTCTCAGATTTTATGTCCTTGAAAGCTAAGAACAGAATGCCTTCTGGAAAACTATCTATTTCAAAACAAGTTTATACTCAGATATGATAATGTTTACTTGTTCTATACTTGTTATATATATTAAAGTCAAATATACAAGCCACAAGATACACACATCTAATTTTAGCAAGTACCTATTTCCAGTGCATTTTTCTTATTAATGTGAGTCATTTAGCATACACAGCATATATATTCATGTACACAATATATTAAAACATAATCGAGCTTGTTTTATGCTTCATCATTTAGAAACATTAAATTAAAAATAGAACTTTGGAGCCTTCAAATGCCTCAGTGGGTAAAGCATTTGCTGGTAAACTAGGAAATCTGCGTTTCGTGCCTGGGACTCGCACGATGGAAGGAGAGAACCAACTCCTGCAAGCGATCCTCAGACTTCCAAACGTGTGCTGTGGTATGCCTGAACTCCTCGCCACACACAAACGT
>JANHMN010000030.1:763906-780116 GCA_030674055.1 Rhabdomys pumilio | reverse complement strand
CAAACGTGTGCTGTGGTATGCCTGAACTCCTCGCCACACACAAACGTGTGCTGTGGTATACCTGAGCTCCTCGCCACACACAAACGTGTGCTGTGGTATACCTGAGCTCCTCGCCACACACAAACGTGTGCTGTGGTATACCTGAACTCCTCGCCACACACAAATAAGATGCAATAGTAAGAAAACAGAACTGATTTTCTTGAACAGTTTACCTCCTCCAAACAGAGTGTGTAGTGTAATTCACTATGTTGACCTTTTCTCTAAGAAATTCTGAGAACTTGTCTTTAGAGCAGTGATTTGGAGAGAGCTCTGGGTTATGGCATGTTCCATACATGGGAGAAAAAGGCAAAATTGGAAAAACAAGCATCCTTGGCTGTTAGATATTACAACGGTGTTCCACAGACAACACATCCCCTCCTTGAGAAGACACAATGTAAGCTTCACAAGGACCTGCAACTGCTCACTCTTAACACTTCCTGTCTGAGCCCCAGTGAGTATATACCCCAACTCCAAAAGAAAATGAAAAAGAGAACCACCCCAGAGATGTTTATGTCTTCCCATTTTCTACTTACTACCACCGAATTTCTAAAAAGACTAGGATGAAAAGAAATGGCCTCATTCAACTTTCAAAAAGTATAACAGAGTTATTAAATGGATAAATCCAGAGTACACACAGTTCCTTTTCAAGATTAAAAATTAAAGGAACTATTGAGGTCACCTAGAGTTTGCATGGAACAGCAAACTAGTGGATGCTTTATGCATTACCCTGCTCTGGGCCTGCCTCCCTAGAATGATGGGGTGATGAATAGCAATGGTGGTCCTGATAGCTAAAGGCTCCTCCTTTTGTGTGTGTATGATAGACACAAGATAGGTTCTACTCTTATCTTTGTTTGGGAAGAAGGAAACTGAGGCAGAGACAGACAAAGGAAGTGGTCCAAGGTTGGGCAATGGCCTTGCACAAGGAGCAGATGCCATAGAGACCAGGTGCTCTGATATCAGGACTGACTTATGCACTTATTTAGCATGATTGGCTGTCTCCATGTTTTTTCTCAGTAAAGCAAAATACTTTATAATAGGAGAAAAAGAACTAACCATAAAAAGATTATCCAGAGTAGGAAGTGTTTTAATCCGCCCACCTTCCCTAGTAACACATTCACACAACAGGGGAGATGTGAATGAATGGATGGAGCACACAACAGGGGAAATGTGAATGAAGGAATGGATGAATGGATGGATGAACTCATGACCCACGTGCAGCTTTTTTTTTATTCTTATTTGATTTTTTTTCTGGTAAACTAAAAGAAATCTACTACGTTCCATATAGTGGTCACTGGAAATATAGTTTATCTTGGAAAAGGATGGTGCCGTTGGGTTGTCGGACACTTGCGTTCTGAGTAGCCCCTTCAGATATTATAATTAGTTTGGTCATGTCATCCCATCCTTTCTCCTTTCAGCAATGGCCTAACTTCAGGTGAAAACTTCAAAATTTATTTTAAATGTGCTAAATTATGAGAAGTAAGAGGGAGAAGATTTTTTTTTTAAATCTAAAGAGGTAATCAAGCATTAAAGCTGATATTAACTTAATTGATTATTAATGGTCAAGAATTTTTCATATTTTTATCATAGAAAATGATAACAGAAAAAACATGAGCAGGATGATATTTGGGAGTACTCATATACCATGTTATAAAAACATGTATTGTATTTACTATGCACAGCATAAGAATGAAATATATTCAATGTTAACTATAATAAGTATACATTTAATAGCAAACACATTTAATTTATCTAAATCATGTCATTGAAGTGTTTATAAATGTTTTTATGAAAACAATCATGTTTGCATGAGCATCATTTTTACTTTATGTTTTGCTTAAGATGGTTACATGTAATTCCTGAACAAAGTGTTTGGGGAATGGAGAGACAACTCCACAGTTTAAAGTACTCTCTGCTCTTCCAGAGGATCTGGTTCAGTTCTCAGTAACCCCATGACAGATCACAGCATCTATAACTCCAGTCCCAGGGGATCTGATATCTTCTCGCTTCAGTGGGAGCCTGGCACACACATGGTCCACAGACACATCCTGACCAAACACCAATACACATGAAGTTTAACTTTTTTTATACTTTAAAGTTAAAATATAATTACATCCTTTTTCCTTTACCCCTCAGACTGTCACAAGTATCCAAATTCTTAATATCTTTTCCTCAATTTCTACAATTTCAGTCTCTATAATCATACTCACATGTATGTGATTTCAGGGCTGACTACTTGATATTGAATGACCAACTAGAGGTTTCTTCCTTTTGGAAAACTGTTTCTTCTGCTCTCAGCATTCCTTAGTTGGCCTATAGTTCTTTGTCTAGTGTTGGGGTTCTACAAGGGTTTTCCATAAACAAGCCTGTTGGTGTCATCTTTGTTCAGGTCTTGTTTAGGCAACCATGCTGTTGAGACATCGCTGGTGGGTGTCCATCCCAGACCCCCCAATGACATTTCTAATGATGTCCATTTCAAAGATATTACAACTGGTAGGCAACTGAGGTTTTTTGTTTCTCTAATGAAAATGTGAAGAAACTACAAAGTTAAACATTTGGTGAAAGATAAAGAAGTCACAAGACACAAAAATCAAAAAAAAAAAAAATTCAAGAAAAAAATCCAAAGCAAAAACTGTTGTCATAAATGAGGACGAAGTGGAGAAGAACAGGGAACTTAACATCAATTCTGTTGGGAAGATACATCTGACAAGTCTTGGCACAAATCGATCCAGAGAAAATCAAGACATGAGACTGGAGAGATGGCTCAGTACTTGTGAACACAGACTGTTCTTCCAGAGAACCTGGGTTCAATTCCCTGCACCCAGATGGTGGCCCACAAGTTTCTGTAATTCCAGGATCCAACACCCTTCCAGAAACATACATGCAGGCAAAATATCAATGCACATAAAATAAAAACAAATCAATTATATAAAAAAGAAAATCAAGACAGAGTCATCCCATACAATTATGATTATATTGTGAATCCTTTTATGTCAATTAATTTGAAAATGTAAATAAATTGATTCATTTTACAAAAAAACTACATCTGTTAAAGAAAACAATTCCAAAATATGAATGATTTTGTAACAACAAGAGACTCATTAGCAGTGGTTTAAAACCCCACAACAAAGAAATAGCAGCCGAGGAGGCTTTATGAAAACTGTGTTAAAATATTCAAGAATAAATTGTTCTGGTCACATAAAAGTTGCTTCAAGGAAGGAAAGAAAAAGATGCCTTAACTATGAATGTTATATAACCTTGACATTCACACTAAATAAAGATGGTTTGACCAAAAAAAAAAAAAATAGCCAATCATTAGAGTCTGAGTTTTAATCAGTAAAGTTAACTTTATTTTTAAAGTCATGATTATGCCAACTTATGAAAACCTACTATCATAACTCATTTCATCAGAACATATTAATTAAAGTAATATAATAAACTCACTAAAAACACAAAATATGTTCAATAAAACTGAACATACATTTTCAATTCAATGAGGGGATATAAAAGAAGTTTTTTAATAAATAGTGATTGCTAATGATCTATAAAATAATATCTGTAACAACATATAATAATCTATAAAATCTATCACATATGACACAGTGAATAGTAAAATATTAAAATAATTTTTCTTAAAAACATACCTAAAATTAAATAATTTATTATAAGTATATTGGTAATAAATTAACATCTTAAAGTGTTAATAACTCAAAACTAGGGAAAGTAGACAGTGACTAGTAAGGAGACAAATGATCACTTCCTTACACATACAAGGCTGGTGATACTGCTCAGTGGTAAAGTACTGGCCTAGTGTGCATGAGTTCAGGACTTCAATGCACAGTATCATCATTATTCACACAAAGCAAACAACAAGAAGTATCTACAACCAAAACACAAAAAAGCCTGGGAACACAGTTCAGTGACCGAGCCCTTCCCAGCATACAAGATGTCCTAAGTACAATTCCCAACAAAACACAAATGCTAACATAAACACACACAGAGACTCAAGAACAGTGTGTGAGTGTGTGTGTGAGTGTGTGTGTGTGTACATACAAACACACGCATAGACACACATGAATATAAGTCACATTTTTCATAATCCGTTTGCAGGTGAGCTGAAACAGTAACAAACCTTGATAGGTGACAAACAGAACTGATGGGTAAACTAAAACATATCTACAAAAGAAAATTTAAGACCCTCTCATAATGTTAAGTCCAAGCTTCATTTCCTAAAAGTCATATTTTTACACTAAACTTGGGTATCACTAACACATTTGGGAAATAAATACAAAATTAACAAATGGTTCATGTTAGCGTAAGACTTAGCGATGAAGAAGTGTATGTTATCTCCATTTGGTGTCCTCAAGAAACCTGTTGCAATTAAAATTTCAGCACTGAAGAGTCCTCCTTGTAATCTTTAGGTTGTTTTGTTGTTGTTGTTGTTGTTGAGATGTTTCTTAAAAGCTCAACTATTTAACAGTTAGAGGAAGGCATAGTCCTTGTCAAATAAACCTATATTGACTACAGACTTTCTCCCTCTGTTCTACACATTAAATTTTGCACATGTGTGCACTCGCATGCACACACACACACACACACACACACACACACACACACACACACACGAGGTCCCACTGCTATACTGCTGTGCTATATACAGTTGGAGCATCCACGTAGTTTCAGATTTTTTGTTTGGTTTGTTCAGCTCTTGATGTCTTGTTTGTCTGGGATTATGTTATGGGAGGGCATCAAAGCTAATGAGGGACTCTGGGTGTGATTAACTAGAATACTCTCCAGGTATGAGATGGAAAGAAAAGGCCCGAAAGAGTGCAGAAAGAGTGCTTGTTGGCTTGGTAGTTTCAGTTAAAGAATTGTCTGCTTGGGTTCCCAAAGAGAGAAAATAGGAATCAATGTTCAGGAACTGTTGCAGGGCTGGGAAAAATGGAGTGGAATTCGTTTCCTTTGAGGGGCATCCAGAGCAATAGTTAGGAACTCATTCCTTTTCTCTTGAAGCATTTTTTGTGTTTGTTTTGTTGCCTGTGGCTAAGATCCATGTTCTGAGTTATCAAAAACAAAAAGTTTATTTTCTATTTCAAAATCTCAAATTTTTCTTAAGAAATGGAATTTCTAAGTCTATTTTCTAAACTCACAAAATCTTGATGAAGGTTACTGCAGAGGTGCAGACATAGTGCGCAGTTTATGACCACCTAGACAGTTTACAATGCTCCAGTTCTGATTCATTGGCTGATTTTCAGTGAGCTGCCAAAATGTCCTGAAGGAGGGTGGTCAGTTTTGTCAATTATACATTTAAAAAGATAGCCAAGAGAAAGTCCCAAAAGCTTATTGGAAGTTCTGATAAATCATACAAACTAGTTTCTCTAAATGTTAACACCAATGAAAGGAATTGAAAGGATATCCAAGAGGACTAGACGTGTTGTGCAGGTAAAGGGGCTACTCCTACTACTGCACACACTCTGGCCCATCCTTTCTTCTTTCTCTGCTTTTACATGTCATTCCACACTCTCCATCCTCCCAAGTGTAGAGTAACATCCATTAGAAAATGATAGGGTGAGCCTGTAAAAGGCTAAGTTCTGAAACACAGGAGATGACAGGGCTGGAGCTCCCTCTAGAGACCATCCTATGGTCAGGAGAGGGGTCCTCGGCAGTCACCTTTGGCCTGTTGAAGCTGTCCCATCTCCTGGCTTAAGCTTGGAAAATCCTTACAAATATGGAGGCTAAGAAGAACAGGGTTTGCACTACTACCTACAATACACCCTGGCTGTGTTCACTGCATCCCCAAAGCCAAATCTGGTGGGGCTCATTTGATCAGCTCCATTGTCCACAGCAGTGCTGAACGGTCACCAGACAATGGATCTTGACGCTACATCGAGCACAGAATATTCATTGTTTCTTGTCCAACCCTTCTTTGGGTCACAGGCAGATATGCAGTCCTAGCAAACGTACACTTACCCATTTCACCATGACCTCCTGATTTCCAAACGAAAATGGAGACATATTTAAATGTAAATAAAAAATGTGTTTTGGCTTACTTTTTAAAGGGCAAAATAAACACAAGGAACTAAAATGTTTATGAATAACTCAGTTTTTATTTGCTTAGAAAAAATGAAATATACCATTATGAGGAACCTAGTTTTTCATTGAAAATAGCACAGAAAACAAACTTTTTATTTCTAAAATATTACTATTAAATAATATTATTGGAGATTGAAGTATTCAACTTTAATTTCGATAACAGTGAAGGATATGTGTCATTTGGAATAGCTTAGTTCGTGAATAGTTAAAAAATGTTCAACACAATTTTTAAAATATGGCTTCCTTTTTCAAGTCTGTCCAGCTGAAGTTATGAAAGAGTTCACAATTATCTCCAAAATATATTCCTCCCCCTTTGACTTGTTCCTCCAGAAAAATAAAATGTCAATGACTAGACTTGCTAACACAAAGTTAAACTCTTAACTGAATAGGCTTTGCTAGTAGTGTGTAAAACTTAGTGCAAGAATCACGATGGCTTTTAAACAACGCTACACAGTGTACCCACCATCTTCCTTCTTAATCCTCAGAACACCGGATATCAATCATACATGTGGCACAATTGTCACCAGCTAGGTGGCACACTGTGATTGCAATTGTTTTTGCATACTAAATTCTGTAACTAATTCTGTAACTATGATTTTTAAGCTTTTCAGAGACAGTATCTAACAACAAAACAGCAAAGATAGCTAAGCTTTTCAAAGCTTACTAAAGGGCTCCTTCAGGGTCCAATTCTCATGATCCAGTTCAATCATCTCGAGGACACAAAAGATAAAAGTTTCTGTCCAGTCTCTTAGTTCATGGAGTCTGAGCTCTGCTGCCTGTCAGTCAGGCTATGGCTGTTTCCTGTTTCCTTTCTGACTTAATCTCACTCTACATTTGAAGATTTCCTAGTATTTGATTTCTTGGTAAAACATGACTAGCAGGTAAAATATTTTTAACATTCATAACTTTGGAAATAATTTTTCAGTCCTATAAAAATTATACAATTGTATAGGCCTAGGAAAAACAAAGTCAAGAGAATGAATAACTGTTTAGTTGGCCTACCTACGTTATTCAGTCAGTGAGTTACCTGGTCAAGGTGCAAACATTGTGACCACATTCTTGGTTCTCGTCCCGCATTTTAACTGCCCAAATGATCTGTAGCTGTAACTGTGATTTAGCAGTTAGGATCATTATCTCTGCTTTCACACCACCAAGAAGCAAGTCTACAAGGAACACTGAACAATGTCAAAAACTCAGTTTACTTATCCAAAAAAAAAAAAAAAAAACCGATCATAGTAATACTAACATAGGATTCCTATGTGGGCGAAATTTAACAACCCCAAGGTTTTGCAAGTGAGAATTCCTAGACAGTATGCAACACTATTATTTCCTTATTAAGTAAAAGAGAAGAATATGCTAATTTTAAGTATCCTTAACGAAAGAAGTCTATGAATCTATATCTGTTTGACCCTTAGGTTATGTACATTTACTTAAGTGGATTTTTAAAAAAGCTATATTGTTGCTCAAAGATAGAATATAGAATATTTTTAACAGTACAGAAAGTCAATGAAATCCCAATGGGGAAATAATTCTAATTTTCAGTCCATTCAAAATTTAACTGAGGTATATGCCAATTAATTAATTAATATAAAATATTAAATGAAAATGAAAAAGAATACCTAAAATGTCAATTTTCTCAAGTGTATTTTTTTCTAATCTTTCTTCTAATAAATATATAACTATGTATTAATGTTGTAAATCTTTCAAAATATTCTTAAGAGGAGATAATTCTTTTTCTAAGTCCATATTAAATCATTTCCACCTCTGGAAGTATCTTTCAGACTTCCTGAGGATAGGCAACAATTATTAATACACTTCACAGTTCATCCTAACGCATACACATATGTCTACTCATATAAATGTTTTTTAAAAATATTTTAAAAATAAGAGCCTTAGTATCTACAGTGTATTTTTACTCTCTATTTTAATCCAGTGTCAGTACTGATAATTAATCTATTAAACAGATGTCATAACCATCAACTGATTACTACTCTATAAAGGATTTGTTACAATACAGCAAATAGTAGTATAGAAAGTTCATTAACTTGTTAAAACCAAGTTAATAAACACACATGCCCACAGTTTTACTTATTATTAGTAATCTTGCATTAAGTTAATCTAGTATAACTATGTGCCCTGCAATGTCTTGCAAATACACTCATCTGAGTACTTGCTAAGTTCTCCTTCCCCTTTAAAGACACTGTAACAAGTTTAGCCTCTCAATCCTCTACCTAGATTTGTCAAGGTGAGCCTATATAGGAAGACTTTGTTGCATCCCATGGTGACTTTTTTACTTCTTATATTGCCTTGTTTTGACATTCAACATTACCAGCTACCACACCAGAAGTCTGATGTCTCTCCTCTTGAACAGCTTGATTTTATAGTTTATCATAGTCTCCTAACAAGGAATAGAGCCATATGTATTTTCTTGGTAAGTAACACAACTTTGTACCATCCCTACTTTCTGTAATGTGCCAATGTATTTTTAAGTCACAGTTACCAAACTTAACAGGCCTCTGATGCTCTTATATTGCTCGGGCTATTCAACCTCACCCTCCTTTTACTGATGATTCACTTACTTTTGGTATCTTTCTTGTGTGTCCCTGTCACTCACCACAGCTTGATCAACTCTCCTGTTTGTTGAATACTGGACCTCCTGCGAATGTAACACACATTCCAAGCCTCAGGTTTTCAGTGTCACATCTTGATTTTCTTTGGAACCAACTAAAAACCATCCAGAATATTCTTCCCACATCTTTAAATCAAAGGTCTAATGATATTCTGTAGTTTAGATAAAGGTGCAGGCTCTTTAAATTACTCCAAGCTATTGTTTTCTCATAAGGTGAAGGATGGGAAGTTTTCTCAATTAGTTAAGTTCTTCAGGTCCACTTCTGAATTAAGAACATTTTTCACATCTACAATTATTAACTGCTAATTTTATTACCCTTCTTTACTCTTCCACTAGCTCTTTCATTGATAAATCATAACCTCAAAATAATAAAATGCTAGGAAAATAACTTAACTCTGACTAATTTTTAGGATTTCTTCCTCTCATACTAGTACACAGTCAGCCCCTTTGCTACTGTGGATCTTGATTCATTAAGGTAAGAAAGATCAGAAGTAAGTGAGACAAATTCCATACCAGTAAATCTACTTCAGAAAACTCTGCCTTCTGATGCTCAGATGATGCCTCAGTGGTTAAGAACATATGCTTCTCTTCCAGAGGACTGGAATTCAGTTTTCAGCACCCAGGTCAGGCAGCTTGCCACCACCTGCAACTCAACTTCCAGGAGATCTGATGCTCTCTTTGGTCTCCATAGGTTCAAGCGCAGAGGCGCGTGCGCACGCACGTGTGTGTGTATACACACACACACACACACACACACACACACAATCTTAGCAGAAAATAGAAGGAAGATGATTGAGATGGCATCTAGGATGATTAAAACTTTGAATGGCCAGGACTCTTGGTCACAGGCTCAAAGCAGAGCAGAAGCTGAGCAATGATTCCAAATTGCATTTAATTACAATGTAACTTATATGAATATCTGGGATGTTGAGGGTTGTTCTCATGTAGCTTCCAAATGCTCCAGTGATTTTCGTAATAGCACTATCTTTAAGTCATTAAAATAGCTTATCTACTATTTGTATCTGAATAATACTGACATCCTCTTTCTGTCAGCATTAATCTGCCTGATGTTATTAAGAGGAAAGGTTAGCCTGTCTCTTTCTTCCTATCAAATAAAAATTCCAGTTGACTCATTATGATAAGGAAAATTTACATTAATTAAAGATGGTGCTGACCCCAAAAGTTCAACTATATTATAGAAATCCTACTTTTAAATTGCTCTAGTTATCATGCCATTAAACCCTTAAATTAGAATTCTTTTGGAATCTTCTTTGCTTCATGCCAGTGTGTTCCAAACTTGTCTCTATATACATTTATCTCTTCTCACCACATCCAGAATCACACACTGTGCACAAAACTAGCCATAGGCTCTGTGCTTACTTTTTCATTTAAAAAAAATGTTTTACTTTGAAATTTTTCTGAGGTACTGACGTGGAGCACGCCGGTCTATTTACCAGGACTCTTCGCCAGGTCATGGCAGTGTTCCAAGATGACAACTGCGAGATAGGTGTTTCGTGCTGAGCCCCTGTTGTTCTATGTGTAGTTAGATTTCTGTTATAGTTACTAGTTACTTATGAACATATAAACAGATTGTTGGTATTTTTACTATAGAAAAGCTGATTGCAGTTCTGTGGAACTCGTAACAGAATGTCTGTCACATAGTTATATAAAAAGTTATATATGTTTTGTGGGAAAAATATGGCTGGGGAACCCAGGGTTCCTCCAGCCATGCTGTGGGTAGTCGACTGGGAACGCTCTGGGTTCCTCTAGCTGGAAGTTAGGTCTGGCTGCTCATTAACTAAAAGCCTCTTCAGGGTCACTCATGGTGCGGCCCCAACACATGAGGAAGTCCTTGGGTTTCCAAAACCTGTTTATTGGCATGGTGGATGGTGGATGGATCTGAATGCATACCCCACAAAACCCAGGCCAGGCCTGAGTTAAATAGGGAGGGGAAAAGGGGGGAGGGGCTTGGGAGGAATGCTTAGTCGGCTCCACCCTCTTGTCTTCAGGTACCTCATTAGCATGTAAATCTCTTTAGGGCCTGGGGGCCTCTTTATCACGCCCACCATCTGTGTATGTGATTGAAGGGTAAAGGTGGAGTGGAGGTTAGGCCTCATGTCAGGAGCCTGGGTTCTGGGGACATGGCCGAACACAACCCAAGAACCAGGATACCCTTTCATGGCCCTACAGTGTTTCTCCCATCTTCACATAGAATCCTGCTGTTACAAAAATTGTTTGTTTTGACATACATATTAATATCTTTTACAACCTCATCCAACTGTCACGTTCCTTGTCATACTACATATAAGAAACAAAACAGTTTCTAAAATTATTTCAAATCCTTTTCTTGCTTGTTTAGGGTGGGGAATAAAAGAATTTTAATAGGTTATTGATTTTTTTAAATTGACAGATAAAATTGTATGTATTCACTATGTAAAATGTAACTAGAAGATGTTATTAGGAGGCGAAGATGCCCCTCTTCTGCAGGGCGCACCCTTCCCTCCCTACCTACAGGGACATTTCCAATGCTCCCATGTGGGAAGTTGCTCCTCTGGGGAAATTTCCTGACACTGAACTTAGGATGAATTAGCTTCTCTTTGAGGCAAGAACTTTCTACCTTCAGATGCTTAGCTCTAGCCAAATATCAAGGCCTTAGATTGCCCAGAACATTGAGCTTGCACTTGAGAAAGTGCCAGGCTTGTCCCCTCTTGTGAGTAGCCCCTTCCAAGTCCTGCGCATGCCACATCTGAAGAGGTGTGAACAAATACTGTGAGCTCCCTCAGAGTCCAGTATGAGTAAGTATACACCAACGCCCTGGAGGAAGAAACTCAAAAACCTAAAAAATATACTCTCTTCAGTATGCTCCTGAAGTTCGTAAGAAACCAACCAAAAGAGATCCTGCTCTTCAAAGACAGCCAAACCTCCAGACTCTCACGTAATACCACCATTCTGAATGAGATTATTTCCTGCAGCTGTTTTTGCTGCTGTTTTTCGTCATGAAAGACTAAATGGTAGTAGAAGAAAATTGGCTGAAGACTGAGATATGATTGAGTGCATTCTGGTGTTGTAATAAATATCATTACCTCAACATTAGAGAACCTTCTATTTGAAAAAATCTGATCATGAAACAAGCCACCAAGGCACAATCATAGCCATTAAGGTCCAGAAGAGTGTTCTTTTGGTGAACTCGCTGTGGAGGCCACAGAGAAAGATGAATATCATGACTCTCCCAGATCTTTTCACTGCAGCATGTGAAAAGTCTAGCACCTCCTCCTCCTTTTAATACAATAATCACTTTTTCTTTTCACTAATTAACTCAGAAGAAAACTTATTGAATATATAAGATGTGCCATTTTCAGTATTAACAGCAAACACCTCTCTAACAGTCACATAGTGTTCTTTGGGTTTTCCATGAGTCAGATACTGATTATATACATTAGTTGATTCAATGACATCACTCTTCCAAAGTGAGTACAGCTATTTGCAGGTGAGCAACTGAGGCATAGAAACAAGTTTACTTGCTAACAAAGTAAGAGGCAGATTCAGGCTGTGACCATGCATCTTTTAATCCCAACATACATGTATGTTCTTGGCTTCTCTATCATATAAAGAAAAAAAATGTGGTCTGATGTCCAGTGCTCTGGAGTAGACAGACAGGAAATAAACACACAGGCAATCTTGAATTTCAAATTCTGGTGAGAGCTAGAGAAAATGAATATTGTCATACTGGTAACGTAACACAACACTGCAAAGGCTTTACCCATGTAGACTCAGGATGATAGTAATGACCTTTGATGACTCTTGTCACACCTAAAAAAATAGAAAAAGTGAGGTGGCTAAAAATACTTTTGAGGAAACTAAGGCAGAGAAGCTGAAAGGCACTGAGCAAGCAACCCAGCATGTCCCTACACAGCCTTGTCACTATGGTGATGCTTCCTCCAGACACTCAGAATGATAAGCTCAGGATGGGCTGGGGGAAACAAAACCCACTTCTATTTGCATGTCTCCTGAGTAAAAAAATACAACCTAGGTGAGATACCTCCACACATCCTAGATAAAAGTGAATACTTCCTTGTGAGCTGTCTTCCACCCAGATGTCAAGGGCAAAGACAAAGCCTTAAATTCTATCATATCTTAGTTGATGAAAAAGAAAATATTCCCTTAGCCCACATAAGCTTCTAAAAACAATTTAAGATAAGATCTAAAGTCAGTGAAACAAGCAAACAAAGCATGTCTGTAAGATTCTACTACTACTGAACTTGGAAACATTGAAACACTCTTTTACAGATACAGAAACAATGGAGTTTCTAAAGGGCAAAGCTCCCTTCCATGTTGATTTAAGGAAGAAACTGGACTTCATTTTCTCACATGACAATTACAGGTGTAGCATAGAAATCACAAAAAAAAAAAAGAAAAGAAAAGAAAAAAGTTTTTCTCTTTCTTTTAAAGAGTTTCTCGTCTGAAGATGTGGGAAAGGGTTGCATCTCTGGTTACCATTACTTAGCTCATATATTACTATGGCCCCAGGTTTTGTACTAGAAATGGTCCATATATCTAAGATTACTCCGAAAGGCAGAGTGCCATTAGTTACTAACTCTGCATTTCACCGTCTCTGGTTTCTGATTAGCAATAGTCTAAAGGGCTGTGGGAAGTATAACCTTGCTGATATGAGTGTCACATATATAGACAAGTAAAAACTCCATTTTCAGATCTAATAAATCAAATATATGTCTAGTTCCTTTCCCAGAACCACTATAGAGTTGTTGTTGTTGATGATGATATTCTTGAATATTTTGTTTTGGTTTAATTTGCTTGTTTTTGGTGTTTTGTTTTGTTTTGTTTTGAGACATGATCTCTCTTCATAAGCCTAGTTGTCCTGGGACTCACCATGTAGTCCTGGCTAGCTTCAAACTCATAGATATATATCCACCTGCCTCTGTGTCCCTAGTGCTTGGATTATAGGTGTACATCACTGCACCAGGCTCCTTAAAGTGTTCAAGGTATCATACTACTAAAGAACAGGCTACATTCATTATCTTAATGTAGCACTTCATGTAGGATTTGATACTCTACCTGACTTCCAGTGCTACCATATTAAAATGATTAGATAGCCCCATAAGCTAGTTAGCTAGCTTCAAATTAAGTTTCAAAAACAACCAATAATCAAATGCTACATTAACTCTCACATTTCATATTTAGAAAATTTCCCTTAAGATTATTCTGGATAGTTAAACTATAAACACGAAAATCTGATGCGACATTAAAGAGCACAGAAACGGAGACATCCCAAGTTCAGCTCTCTCAGAGAATACTTAGCACATTAAGTACCGTGTCACATTTCTTACATCCCCAAAGGTTAAAAAAAAAAAAAAAAAAACCAGAAAACTAAAAGTCACATTGAACATAGCATTCTTCACAAATACCTCCTAAGTCTCATCTTATTTCTTTAAAATTTGCAAATACAATTCACATTGATCTCTTAATTGATCTCTCATCATAATTGATTATTTTATTAATACAGTTGATTAATAACCAAAATCAGAAGTAAAAATAACAAATTCCAAAGGCCTTTAAAGGTATAGTATTTAGGGATATATAATTCTCTGGATGAAGAATATTCCTTCATATGTACTGCAGTACAAAGACTATCAGGACATTTTAATGGTGTGGAAATGAAAATGGAATATTTATTTAGTGTCTAAGTACATGACAGCACGTGTCGCTGCTCCAGAGTTTATCGTGTTCTGTGTGATCTACTGCAGGAAAAGCAAAAGTCCACACTGTAAAGTCTGAAGTTTTTGCTACTTCAAAAGTGAGCATTTTCCCTAAAGGTAGTTTTTTTTTCTTTATTTTCATTTAAAAATACAGTTTTAGAATATAAATGCTCATCAAAATTAAAGACTCAACTATGTATTTTTGGAGAAGTACTCACAAACAACTCTCAGACCTTTGAGAAATAATCTAATTCTAATCACCAGTCTAAATAGGTCATTTAACTGAGAAGAATTAAAATTAGCAGTGTAGGGTCAAGTGTTTCCCTGAAACATATGCAGCTTGCATGTCCTGTTCTCCTCAAAGTCAAACAGTATCATGAAAAAGCATAATGAAGAAGTCTATGGCACACCACAGTTATTCTGCTCCTGAAACATCAATAAAATTAACAAGAGTAAAAAGACACAACCCAGGGTTATTCAAGCTGGGTAGAGTAGAGTGACCGAAGGTAAGTAAGCTCAGTACATACAGGAGGACGACAGAATGCTCGTTCCTGATTCTCACACACAAACTTTCACAGTAAATGCAAATGCAATTCAGCAAGACAAATCTCAAACAAGCACTTCAGTCTATGTTAAGCTCCCATAAGCTTCACTTCTTAGATGAAACTAAGAAGATCAAGAACCTTTCCAGATACGGATATAGAGCCTGAGATCCCAGCACTAGAAGGCTAAGGTGAGCATACCAGGAGTTTGAGGTCAGCTTCTGCTGCACAGAGGGACCCAGGCTCACAGAATAAAAGGAACTTTAGCATGGCCCGGCATCTTTAAGCATTTCCCCATCTTACACATTCAAATAAGCTCAGTAATTAAATCCCTCCTCTCCCGGAAGCCTTCAAAAAATAGAATAAACATCTCCTTAAGACTAAGATACTTAAATAATGATAATAATAAATCATAAATATAGATATTTAGCTGCTGGAGACATCCAAGATCCCTCCATTCCAAAGGGCTTTATCAATGTGTCAAAAAGCAAGGTCCCTTGACTTTAGACCCAAGGCAGGTGAGGTGACAGAAAGGGGCGACAGAAGTGCCATGAGCACATATTTTGTTTCTTGACTCTTCAAAGCCACCAGAGAAGGCACTCCTTCATTCTTTCTTAATTGAAAGTAACTTTGATCCTGACGGAGGTGGAGGTGGGGGGGGAGTCCTTTCATATTCCTCAGCTGGCAACAATCTACCATACACTGAATAGAGGAGAGATCACCGATGCTAATGAAGCCACCCCTTCCCCAAAATGAGATCTTGAGAAATTCCCTCAAGACCTCTGTTTAGAGATGAAATGAAAGGACCTTGGCTGACAAGGAGACGGAGGCGTGGCGTCGGGAAACTGCAAAGAAACACTCTAAACTACGGTTTTTTGGTTTTTTTTTTTAAGAAAACCGGGGGTGGGGGGGAGTGCCTAAACAAAATTAGGATTCACTCATCACCAGATGGATGATAAAATATTTATGGTTGCCCAAGACAAATTTACACGCCCCCCTTCCTCGCAACGCGCACACACCCTGAAGCAAAGACTGAAATAATCCCAGGGAAGGGCAGAACAGGTTGGCTTGCTCCTACTGTAACATCTCTAAATCCTCTTTTCACCCGCCTGTACCAGTCTAGTCCCCAGCGCGCGCACATAAGAACGAACACACACACACACACACACACACACACACACACACACACACACACA
>JANHMN010000030.1:749900-763896 GCA_030674055.1 Rhabdomys pumilio | reverse complement strand
CACACACACACACACACACACACACACACACACACACACACACACACGCACGGAGCCCAGTCGCTAAGCGGCCACTTCTCCGCCCCTCTACCCCATCATTAGTTCTGAGGGGACTGACCAACAATTGCTCAGCCTCCAGGGCGTCCCTCTGGGTGGCGTCCCTAGCATCCAAGAGGTTCAAAACGCCTGGGGACCTGGCGCCAAGGTTGAAGAACCAGGGGGTTCCACCTTCCACACCCTCAGCCTAAGAGAGGATTAAGTTGTCCCGACAGGCTGAGCTCGGGAAGCGGTCCCTCCCACTCCAGCTTCTCCCGAGCTCGGACACCCAGGGGTCCTCAGCCTCCGTGGAGGTGAGCGCGCACTCACCGGAGGTGAGCTGCATCCAAGCACAGATCTTGTACACGGTGGCTGTGTTGCAGAAGAAGAAGAGAGTAAAGCAAACGATACAGGCGATGATGAGCATCATGGAGAGGCCAATGAAGAAGGAGGCGGCTTTGAAGGCGCCCGAGGGCAGCGTAGAGAAGTCCGTGAAGCTACCCCTGCAGGTCAGCTCCCGGGAGAAGCCGTTGCCGATGCAGTAGTGGAAGAGCCCGAAATAGCCGGCTTGCGGGGTGTCCACGCCGTCGCCAATCCAGTAGGGCTGGATGAAGCACACCACGTTGACGATGGCAAAGCAGATGGTGAAGATGGCCCACAACACGCCGATAGCCCGCGAGTTCCGCACATAGTTGGTGTGGTACAGCTTGGCAGCCTCCTGAGCCGGGAGCATCGCGGCGGCGGCAGCGGCGGCGGCGGCTCCGGGCATTCTCCCCCTCCTCCTCCTCCTTCTCCTCCTCCTCCTCCGCCTCCCGGTCCTCCGCCTCCCCTCCGCCTTCTCCCCCGCCCCCCTTGCCTCTCGGAGCGCAGGAGACACACTAGCCGAGCGGCGTGCGTTGCAATTCCCCTGCCTCCGCCTCAGCCCAGCAGCACCAGTCCTAGAGTCTGCATCCTCGCTCACTGAAGGTGGGCGGGGGAGCGTGGAGCACCCCTCAGGCTCGCCAGGCACAGCCTCCCGCCTTCCTCTTCCCTCCCTCCTGGCCCCGGCTCCAGCCCTGCTCAGCACCCTCCACTCCTCTGCCCGCTGCTGCAGCTGCTGCAGCTGCTGCAGCTGAAGCCTGAGAGCCCTCACGCCCCCCACTCTTTCTGTCTCTGACCCTCTTTCCTGCAGGCTCTGCTGGTGCTCTGGGGCGCAGAGGATCGGGGCTACCTGGAAATGCTCTTTAAATGTAAGACAGGAGTCAGAGAAGCTGCCGTGGAGTTGAAGGAATCTAACAGCGCGCCCACAGGAATCCTAGAGGCTCTCCCTGGATCCTGGAGGGTGTGCTGCCGGCCACGAGGCTGATCCTGAGAGCTTTTTCACCGCACACGAACGTGCTTTGACCTCTGCATCTCTGCAGAGAAAAAAAGAGGCAGCAGTATGGCAGATGTAGGCGAGAAAGAAAGGAAGATGTGGTGCCCAGGGAAGAGTCTCTGTCAAAACCACAGAATTGCCCCCTGGCTTACTCAGGTGACCTCAGGTTGACAGATGGAGACAGGAGAAGTTGGGTAGAAGTCACGCCTGGAGGCTCATCCTCTGTTGTTCCTCGTCCCACTTTCCCACTATGCAACCAAATAAACTATGGCCAATTGAAGCCTGAAGCTTCACGTAAAGTCAAACCTTTTCTCTCCCACGGAGTTTGCAATGCACAGAAGTAATTGTCACAGAATTTTAGAGTTTGTTTGAAAACATCGGATAATTTGGCAGGTGTTCCATTTATTGCACAAATACTCATTGGCAACTAACATGTGCTAAAGATAAAGAGGCAAGGAATGAGCGCCTTAACGGTGGAAGTGTTTCCACCTCTCCCACAAGGAAAGCTCCAGCTTAACCAGAGCATTGCTTTTAGCGTAATTTCCCTGGATCGTTTGCAAACAATCCCTTGCATAGCTAATGTGTACTTTATACAGTCCCCTTCTTTCATTTACTTTCTCCATTCTTGCCACTGCTCAGTCCTTTCAAAGTGAGTTGCTCGTTGCTTATCTCTATTTCTTCTACTGCTATCAGTTACAGTTTGGTTCCTTCTGAACCGTATAGTGAACTCAGAATGCTCAGCAGAAATATATTTTGGTACAAATAATTTTAAACTTCGTGGATGCTGGATTCTTTGAGCAGATGGAAGCATGCACCCATAGACTTTCATCCAGAAGTCTGTACTATGTAAATAACCCTTCAGTAAAAATGAGCCCAAAGTCCAAATAATGGAGATTAATTATGCTCTTGATCTGAAACCCTGTGGATGTGTAATTATGGGGGGGGGGTGGCAAGAAAGGGATGGAGGCGTAGGATAAGGCACACAGAAGTTTCTGCTGCAACTGAAAGATCCGAAAGTTCGAGTGGAGTGTGGGAATTTCACAGAGAGCATTTCCTAAGCATCCAGCTGCAGAATCACAGTTCAAGATCCGTGAAGCGGGTTTTGAAGAGGACATCATTAGACAGATCAGGGGATGTGGTTGCTAAGGTAACCCAGAATTCCTATCAAGTGTAGCTATAACCTTTCAGAAAGTCTTTACAATATCAAGGTGCTTTAGGGCAGATGCAGAGGGTGGCCTAGATGTGGACACGCTATGTCTTTAAAAGTATAACTCAAGAAGATAGATACTTCTTCTGTGTGTTTGGTGGTATTGCAGGGTCAGGACTTCCGTTAGGTTTCATTTCTGAACTCCCCTAAGGCTGCTGGTTAATCACTATTTTAACTTAGGAGGAAAGAGAGAAAAGAAGACAGTAATAAGATTTGTAGGGCCAGTTGGCAGGCAGTGTGTCCTAGGGCAGAGAGAGCTCAAGGCAAGAACGGACAGTAATTTCTAGTGACTCTCCCAAACCCTCAATCCCCCTAACCCTGCTTATATAAAGTGGTCTTTCTTTGAAATCAATGCCTTTAAAAAAACCTCAGTTACTGGGATTGAGTTTGGAGGTTGCTGAGAAGAGAAAGCTGTGAATCAAAAAGCCTGTTTGTATCTTGATGCTTAAATTGCCTTCCAGGACAAAGAAAAGACTGGTGAATGACTCAGACTCAAAGGTTGTGAGTCAAAGAGCTTTTCTATTTGAGGCATCACAGAGGAAAGCCTTATTCTTATTTCAGGTTTGGAATTGCCTCCAGGTTCGTGCTCAGAATCTGTATACCAACAGGCACATTCAAAGGTGTCCACTCTTGTCAACAACCACTGAGGACAGTCCAGAGTTGGCATGCTGTTAGTTTAAAGTGCTCCCGTGCATTCCCCCTAAGAATTCATCATTTCCCCCTTGAAGTTAGGATCTATAAGAC
Organism: Rhabdomys pumilio; assembly: GCA_030674055.1. Taxonomy (NCBI): domain Eukaryota; kingdom Metazoa; phylum Chordata; class Mammalia; order Rodentia; family Muridae; genus Rhabdomys; species Rhabdomys pumilio. The sequence goes on along the minus strand of JANHMN010000030.1, from coordinate 760,555 downwards.
ATGAACTAGACCATGTGAATAGACTTCCAAAGAGTCTTGTGCTATAGCAGATTTTTGGCCTGAAGTAGGGTCCTCCAAGACTCTAAGAACTATGGATGAGCCAAAATGATAAATTCTACAGTAGACTGTGCCATACAAGAATGAGTTCTCTACCGTTCTGCAGCCTGCCTTGACACTAGCATTTGAATCTTGACCTTTGCACCCAGGAGCCCCATAGGTAAGATTAATCCCATCTTTCATTTAAAATTTTTGACTTGCTTCTTATAGATCAGTGGTTCTCAACCTTCCTAATGCTGCAACGCTTTAATACAGTTTCTCAGGATGCGGTGACCACCAGCCATCAAACCATTTCCGTTGCTACTTCATAACTGTAATCTTGCTACTGTTATGAATCGTAATGTAAATATCTGATATGTAGGCTATCTGATATGGAACCTGCGAAAGAGTCGTTCAACCCCGATGGGGTCACGACCACAGGTTGGGATCTACTGATATAGACTTCAAGAGTTTGAACAGCAGAACATACGTGAGACTCTGAAACCATCCTTTCACCAGGATAGCTGTTTGGGGGAGGAGGAAATAACAAAACTAGCATGATTCATGCTACAAAGTTACTATTGATAGAAAGGTATTTTGAAACTATAATATGATTCATAAGTGCTAAATAACTGGTAGAAGTCTGTCATTGACAGCATAGAATTAGAAACACTGAATGCTCAAATCTCAGATCTAACTGTTGAAAATGCATTTCTCTTACCTCCACAAAAGGTCAGGAGTGAAACTCAGTCTTCACTAACTATCTTAGTGAGTGCTTGTTAGAACTATAAAAGATGAAAAAACTAAACAATAGTTGGGTTGTGTGACCCTCTTAAGGTCGGACATGAAATAAAGAACTAAGTTCTTTGATCACAAATTACCTGGTGCAGCACAGGAGATGTAACCTTGGGACCCAGACCTAGCTGTCTTCACCTTGCCACTAGAAGGCCAGGCTCTTGAGGGTTTGTTTCTCTTCTCTGAATTTGGTGAGGAAGAAAAAACAGAAGATACATTCTAAGGTTCCTACTATAGTAAAATTCTATTTTACAAAGACGAAGATGACTTCTTTAGAAAATTTAAAAGAAAGAAACTATTATTTAAAAAATAGGAGACATATCAGATTATGACAAGGCAGACATTTTGTTTAAAATTGAAAGCCTTTTTCTCAAATTGCATAGGTATAATTTTGTAAGCAGTGGATACTCAGGGTTTTCAGATGAGTCAGTGCTTCAGATCAAGGCCATCAAGTGAGGATTACTAAATTCTGTTGGTTAACTGATTTTTAGAGTTATGCTCAAGGTCATTAGATCTCACTGCAAAATACAAAGATTCTAATGATTAAGCTCTCTTCATCCCTAACACTCTCTCCTATCTCCCCTTGGCTCTTAGTTTTCTTCAGGAGTTTTAGAAATCAGGACTACCACTTAGTTACTCAATCACTGGGCTAGCACCTGCAATCAGATGGCCTGAGTGTTTCAGCACTCTTGGAAAGTCAAAATCAAATTCAGGTCCAGGTAAGATGGTTTCTGCAGATAAAGAGGCTTTATAACCTGAGGTGGCCCCCAAAATCCACATGGTGGAAGGAGAAAATAGACCTCTGAAAGGTGCCCTCTGTTCTCCACATGTGCACCTACTGGATATGAGTGTGCCAATCTTAGTCAAACAAACAAACACAAACCACATACATAAATGTAAAAAAAAAAATCTACCCTTCAGGAAAGGGGAAGCTTACTGAAGACATACACCTTCAACTTGGGGGCATCCTGGAAAGCACAACTATTGGATTCTCTGCTATGAGCATCTTTAAATACATATCTTGTCTCCCTATTGTGTAACCATTTAGATCTCTGAAATCTCAGGTTCAGATTTTTTAAAATCTCTCCAAATAACATAGCCCATATTTTAAAATCTTACAATCCCAATGCCCTTCTAAATAATAAGAAAATCTATTCATAAGGTTGTGTTTCTTACCATAGTCATACACAAATGTGAGCATTAAGGACTCAGCACTCCGGGTGCCAGGGCACATTTTAATGCCTTTCAGGTTCTGCTGCAGAAGCCATTCAAACTCTCAGCAGCTTATAGCCACAGCCGTTTTCTTCTGATCCACACCACATGACCATCACTGCCTGGTTGTGGCTCTGTCTCTCTCATGCAGTGGGTCTGACAATGCATTTGTCTTGACATCCCCTGGATTTGAGTTGAAAGAGAAGCTCCTATTTGCTTCATGCTGTTTTCAGGAAGAGAACAGAGATGGGAAATGGCTCAGGCAAATTGTGAGCCTATAAATAAAACTGTAGCATATCATATCAAGAAGCTGAGTGAAAGATTAATATGTTTAATAAAGTTCACTAACTATTTTCAATTCTAACAAAAATTATGTTCATATATGAGTTTTATTTCAATTCTGTGGATTACTTTATTTTAAATAACCATTATATCCCACCTGAATGAGAAGAATGTGCATGTTAGTGGGGTTTATAATAAAAATATTGACAAGGTGATAAAACGACAATACTCAGACATGCTGTATGATTAGACCTGTTAAAATTCCATTTATTTTTCCTTTTATTGAAGTTGGCTTTTTTTCTTACATAGTCTACCCTAATTACGGCTTTTCCTCTTTCTGTTCCTCACAGTACTTCCCCATCTCCCTTACCAGATGCACCCCCTTTCTGCCTTTCATTAGAAAACAAAAGAGAGCTTCTGTGTCAGGGATGGGAGTGTGTGTCCACTTCAACTTTCAGCTCTAGGACCCGATCTGCTGCAGACTCATGCAGGCTCTGTGAGTTCATATGTGCATCAGTCCGCATGGTCCAAAGTCTTCGTTTCTCGGTGTCTCCATCCACTCTGCTTTTTACATTCTTTCAAACTCTTCTACCTGAGGGTTCCTGAGGGGAGAAATTTGATGGAGATGTCCTATTGTTCCAAGGTCTCTTATTCTCTGTATAATATCTGGCTGAGTTTCTGTATTTGCTCCCATGTGCTACAGGAGGAAGCTTCTCTGATAATGGATGAGAAAGTACTGATCTATGGGTGTAGCTGAATGTCATTAGGAGTCACTTTACTACTTTAAAATTCTTTTAGTAGATCAGTACTGTTTGGTTTTACCCTAGGTCCCTGGACTGTCTAATCTCAAGTTCTTAGTCACTCAAGTCGTATTAGGTAAGGGTTCCATCTTGTGGAGTGGGCCTAAAGTTACATCAAATATTGGTCAGTCACTCCCACAAGCTTTGTGCCACCACTGCACTGGCTTATCTTGCAGGCCACATACTATTGTAGATCAAAGGGTTTGTGGTTGAGTTGCTGTTCATGTTTCTACTTTGAGAGTGTGCAGACTACCTTCCTGTACCAAAGACATTAGAGTGCAGGGGTGAAGACTCTATGTGGGTACCAGCTCAATTTCTCCATGTTCAATGAGTCCTGTAGGTGTTGTCTTCTGTAATGGGGCTTGTTGGTCAATCTGTGGAGATCAAAATGTATATCTAAGTATTAAGGATTAGCACTTAGGAATGAGGATAGGCTAGAAGGGGGTCAGAGGAAGTCCACGAATGGGAGGAAAACAGGATATATCATCAAAATCTGCTTCTTCCTCTGAGAATAGCATCTGAGTGTGAGTAGGAGAGGCCACAATAGTCCACTACAGATCTGGGATGAAACTGGAAAACTGCATATGGAGAGGAGAAGGAAGAGTGAATATCCTAAGCTCACCTACCTGCTGCCCTGGAAGCCTTGGCTGCAGGTTCCCAGGAGCCTCCTGGAGTTGGAGGCTGGGATAAATCAATGACTGGGGTAAGGAAGTTTGGTTATGTGTTCTCCATTAAAAATGGAGGCAGCAGGGAGGGGAGGTTCCTGTGGGCAGCCTGCTACAGAGCTGGGGATGAGACCACAGGATTCAGAGAGGAGAGAGGGGGAAGACTGAAGTTAGGCTGTCTGTCTGCTTCTCTATTATTATATTATAAAAATAATTTATTTTTAAGTGGAATTTAGTTTCAGAGTGAAAAACATGTGTTTTCTTATGGCTTTCTATGAGTGCTAGTGAAGCCACGGATCTTGGAGGAGAACCAGCAGTTGGTACTTTAATAAATTACTAAACCAGAACAATTCCTAACAGCAGTCTAAACATGTCCTTGTACCCACAGGAAGTTGTGATCTCTGCCCCTTATCAAGGACCAAGACCACTATAGAAAACCATGAGCAATTAAAATGTGTAATTGAGGATCTCAGTTCACATGGATACATCTACAAAAGATTCCTGCTCCTAGGACTAGAGAATGCTCTGGAAGAGGGGCTGGAGAGACTGTAAGAGCCAGAGAATCAGGAAGTGTGCTGTGAGAGTGAGTCTCCTAATGTCAGAAGCCACAGGCATAAAGTCTCACCAACTTGACTGCCTAAAGGTAAACTGAACAAAGACAACACCTGACATGCCCAAATGGGCATGGGAAAGCCCATGAGGCCACAACCCTACACAAAGAACTGTAGTCAACTACAAAATGGTGAGAGTGAAGAAAACAGTATTCCCCAGGGAAGAGCATGCCAATGGGCTATTCAATACCAAATGGTCAGCCCTGCTTATATACATGTAACATTATATTTGCAGTGTGTGTGTGTGTGTGTGTGTGTGTGTGTGTGTGTGTGTGTGTATGTACTCACTCGCATGTGTGTACATATACAAAGTTTAATGAAAATGGGTCATTAACTTGAAAGAAAGTGGGGCAAGGTATATGGGAGGATTTGGACGTAAGAGAAGGGAGAAATGTAGTTATACTATAATCTCAAAAATATTTAAATTAAAAACGAATTTACAGTGTGTTTCAAACTTGGGTATAGATTATTTTAAAAGCAAAAGAAAAGTCTCACAAAACTTGTGGACCTATAGGAATAACTTTACTTACTTTAAAGCTACTTAAATATGCAGGCTAAATATGATAAGACATAAAACTTAATTTAATCAGCTCCCACTCATGGAGGCATGAAAAACTCCATAAATCTCCTGAAAAATAAGCTAACTGGAGGAAAAAGTCATCTCAGGGCTCCTAAGATTGTTCGAAGGCAAACAATAAATTGAGAGGCATGCTTTCATGAAGAACTACTAAAGTTTATGTATACAAAGTGGCCAGAGATGTCTCAGATAAGTGTCAGTGGATGCAGGAACTGGGGCTGCTCAAGGTGCTGAGAAAGGAGCTGGCTGACCACCTGTCACCAAACAAGACTTTTACACCATCCTCTCTAAGGTCCAGGGAACATCTCCAAGAGATAGGAGAGAGAGGGTGAGAGAGAGGGGGGTGAGGAGGAGGGGGCGGAGGAGAAGAGGAAGAGGAAGAAGAGGAGGAGAAAGAGGAGGAGGAGGAGGAGAAAGAGGAAGAGGAGGAAGAGCTTCTTTTCACCACTGTCCGGGTACAGCGCAATCATTACAATCATGACTCAGAGCACCTTCGGTTTCCTGCACTGAGCCACACAAGACTGGCCTTGTCACCTTGTCAATCATTAAGGCCCAGAGGGCCTTACCTCTACCTGATGAGCTATAAGCTACTGCAAGATTCTGGAAAGTAGAAGTCATTGCCTGAGGCTGGGTACCCACTGGTGAGCTCACTATACTCCAGTAGGTCATTTCAGACCTATGGTCTTACATCCAGAAAGCCTTGATTAAACTCAGCAAGTCACAAAACAAAACAAAAATATAGAAATGTGGGAAAAGATTTTTTTCAGAAAGAGGGCTTAACAAAGGTAGAAAAGAGACAAGAAAACATAGGTGGTAAGAATAATCAAAATGTGTACTCTTTGGTTGGTGGTTTAGTCCCTGGGAGCTCCAGGGGTTCTGGTTGGTTGATATTGTTGTTCTTCCTATGAGGTTGTAAACCCTCAGTCCTTGTAAGCTCCTTCAGTCCTTCTCCTAACTCCTTCATTGGAGTCCCTGTGGCAGGAGTGGGTGGTTGGATGGGTGAACACCCTCACAGAAGCAGAGGGGAACGGCATGGGATAGAGGGTTTTCTGAGGAGAAATTGGGAAGGGGATAACATTTGAAGTGTAAATAAATAAAACAATCAATAAAAATTTAAAAAGATCAATTAGAATGTATTATTGCATTTTATCTAATTATTCAATATATTTAATTAATAAAAATAAATGTTTCTAAAAAGTGGGAGTCTGCAGTCTCTTGCTAGGGTGACTTCCTTTATACCCACCTAATGCTCTCAGTCAGCAGATTGGCTTTACTAGGGCAGGACTGAAACTGAGACATGAGAAGCTTCTGCTGTAAGGGGAAGACTCAAAACTAAGACTTAGATAGGAGTATCACTGAAAATGGGAAGCTTGTGAGAAATTAGCAAGGATATGGAGACTCATCATCTTACTGGTCCTAGGTTGCAGTTGGGACAAGTAGCAAGCAATAAGAAATATAACAGGGATGCCCTGGAAATGACAAATGCTAGCTAAGCCTCCACATAGCTCTGGCCAACTGAGGAATGAGAATCAAAGAGGGCTTGGTCCTAAAAAGTAAACCCTGGACATATGTAAGGGATGCCTGAAGATGTGGGAGGATGGCAACCTCTGGGGTTGGTGTGTTGGAGCATGCTGTGCATAGACCATTGCCTGACCACTGGAGTATAAAGACTGAGAGTCTTTAACAACCAGGCTGGGATTTAAGACATGAGAACAATACATATAGGGGCTAGAGAGATGGCTCATTGTTGAAGAGCACTGTTTGCTCTTCCAGAGGGCCCAGGTTCAATCCCTAGCTCCCACAGGGCAGCACACGACTATCTGTAACTCCAGATCTACATATTTACACATGCAGGCAAAACACCAATGCACACAAAATAAAAATAATAATAATAATAACTATAAAATCAGGCACAGATATCAGCAGACACACGCCAGCAGTTAAAGTTCTATCACCTTTATGGAAAAAAAGTTTAAAGGAGAAAATTAGACTCTGGAGGAGCTAATCATTTCTTATCTAAAATGTTCAGTTTTCAACAAAACATGTTGAATGACTCACAAGAATATCAAGAAAGTGTCATCTTTCATCAGAAAGAAAAAATTCATTTTGTGTGAAGTGATTGTGAGTGGACCCGGATAGCTTTCTGAGATAAAACTTTGAAGCAGATACTTAAGATATATTCAAAAAATAAAAGAAATCATAATTAAAGACTTCAAAGAAAACTTGATAACTATCATTCAGCAAATAGAAATCACAACAGAGAAACTGAAACTATGAAGACAAATAAAATGGAAAGAACACAAAACTTTTGAAGTTAACAAATCAGCAGAAACTATCCTATGGATAAAAGAGACATAAAGGCACACACATGTATATGTATGCATATAACACATATGTGAGTGTGTGAGTAGGGGCGCGTGCACACACACACACACACACACACACACACACACACACACACGCACACGAACACACACATACACACAATTATTATCTACTCTTACAAGGAAAAACCTGGATGGGTCTCTAATTATGCTAAATGAAAAAGCCAATCCTAGTAGAGTCTATACTGTTAAGAACAGCATTGTTGAAACGACAAAATTACAGAAATGGGTAATCAATAAATAATTATTGGCTTAGAAGACAGTGATTGTGACCACAGAAAGGTGGCCTTAGGGATGCTCCTTTGCTGGTGGAACTAGTCTGTATGTTGGTTGGATCAATGCTTCTGTCCAGTTCTGCTATAACATAGAGTTTTGCAAAATGTTGCTAACTAGAGTAAACTGAGTAAATGATACCCAAAACCTTCACATGTTCTTTTTATATAATTTCATGCAAAAATTATCTCAAATAAAAGGCTAAGTTCTAACATTATACAGAACAAATATGTATACATATTGTAACTTCTGAGGAAATGAATGGACAAAATACATTAAACCAAAAATGAAAGATTTTCAAACTGCTAAGGGAAAAAAGCTTTAAACTCTTCCTCAGCTGTAAATAGATAAACAAAATGTCAGTGAGTACAATTGATTGGTCCAACACAAAGAAAATGATGAATAAAAGTGGATTCAAAGCATTATGCTAAGCTGAAGAAGCCAAAATAAAATTGTATGATTGTGTTTTATGACATTTCTAAAATTAGGAAAATCTGTAAAGAAAGTGGATCAATGAATGCCTGGAGCTAGAGCACAGACTGACTCCAAGTGGCACAACAGGGCATTCTGTACTAACACTGGTGACTGTTAATGTCTTCACAACTCTGCACATTTGCTAAGATACTATTAAACTGCAATTCAGAATAATTTCATGTCAAATTATACACCAATGAAACTTCTTACAAAATTAAAATTAAACTAATACGCATATCTCTTATAAAATCCATTTGTGAAATTATTTACCCTCATCAAATTTGTAAGTCATATTAAGCCAAGCTACCAAACTAATAAAATTTGGATAAATACTACAGGGTGTAACTGATAACATTCAAAGGATCACCTAAGAAAACATTTTTACTGCATATTATTTATTCACTTAAGTGAATATTAGCACAAGCTAATATTCAAAACTTTAATATTCAAAAGATAATCTCATAGCTCTGTAGTCAGTGTGAGTTTGGCCAACAGTGAGCTGGCACAGGCTCCTAGAAGGCTGCAATGTCTAGACTACAATATTCTCCTGGCAGCATCATGTGCCAGGTGGGTCTCGGCTGAAGAAGCACTGACCTAAATCCATTGGCATTTTACCTGAGTGTTTCTCAATGCTGTGAGTAATTATTTTTCATTAATATTCTCATTAAAAGCACGGACTAGTTCCTCAACTACTTAATCTGTTGGGAAGGGTATTCTATTTATTAACCCTTCTGGTGAAAACACTTCTTTTCAATATATTTTCATTATGAGCTACTTACTACTACATTTTACAGAGGAAAACAGAAAATTCAGGGAAATGCTCCTTAATCCTAATGCAGAGGCATGTGTTTGTGTGTGTGTATGTATGTTTATGTGTGTCTGTATATGCATGTATGTCTGTGTGTGCATGTATGTGTGCGTGTGTGTGTGTGTGTGTGTGTGTGCATGTGTGTGTTTGTGTGTGTCTGTGTGTTCTGTGTGTGTGTCTCTGTGTGTGGTGGCTGCACACCAGGGAAGGGCATGGAAAATGCACACCAGCCCTTTGAGGAAGACTAGATATGTTGCAAAATATCCTCAGAATATTGGCTCTAAATTTGGGACTTATATACACAGAAATACAGACTAATAGTCTATATAAAATAGTACATTGTCACTTGAAAAATTATCAGAGAATTCTTCAAAGATTTTACATAACAAATCTCATGTTAAAGACGTGGCGTTTATATTTTTAGTTGTGAGCCTAGCCTTTAACTACTGAGCCATCTTGCATGTGTTAATGAGACACAATCCCCATTTTTCAGGATTAGCAACTGCAATCCTTCCTTCACCAATATAAGTGAACACTGACTACTTCCTGCTGTCAGGTGTGCCCTGTGTCTGGTGCTGAGATTACAGGTGTTAGACACAATCAACTCCTGCTTGAAAGAGCTTACACAACCAGGGATAAAAGACAGGTAAAATCAACTATTGCACTAAATTGTGTAAGGGAAGCTCTTACATTCAATTGCAATGAACTCTGAGGGCATAAGTAGGGGGAATATAAGTCTGCTGAGATTCCCAAAAGCTCCCTTGGTAAGGGGCAGGTTGATGAGGGTGTGGAAAAAAGAGGTGAGATCACGCAGAATGACCCTGGCCCCTAAAGCCCAGAAAAAACTTCTTTATCAATCCCTTGGAAGAACTTAAAAGATGTTGGTATTAATTCATCTTTAAACACTGGTAGACTTCTCCAGTGAATCCAGTGTATTGGAGTTTTCTTCACTGGGAATGCTTTTCTCTTGGTATTTCAATATCATTACTTTTTACAAGTATGTTTAATATTTTTAACTTCCTATTCATTGAATCTTAAACTATTTCTAGGAATTTATACAACATTACATAAAACATTTTGTTCCCATACAATTGCTTTTTTCTTGGTCTAGAATTTGTGTTGTTCTGTCCATCTTTACCCCGGAAGTTTCGTTTGTCATCTCGTTTCTGAATTCCTAGAGAAGCCACCACTATTCTTGATTTCATTCTCTCTTATTTATGCTTCACACTAAAGATATTTTAAAATATAAATTAGATCATGTCATAATATCTATATGGAACACTTGAGTGTTTTCTGTGTGCCCTGAGGCTAAAGGTAAAATATAGACGTTCACTTTACCCTGTCAGCTGATCACCTCAACCAACACCAACAGTCTCTTCTCCAGTCCTGCCTTCCCCACATAAGCTTTCTCCGGGGTTTTGCTCACACTGCCTTCTGTTTCCTTTAACAGAGCTTTCCAAATGCTGTTCCTTGCACTTAAAATGCTTTTTGAAAATTTTAGTTTTCTTTTTTGTAATGGTTAACAGCTGTCAACTGGACTGAATTGAGGAATGTCTAGAAAACTGGTAAAGATATGTCTATGAAGTTACTTCATTAAAAGAGTGGTGTGGGAGTCCAGGGATTGAGTGAGAAAGATTCACTGGAATGTGGGTCATACCATCCAATAGGCTAGGATGGAATGAAAAGCCAGAAGAGAGAGAGAGAGAGAGAGAGAGAGAGAGAGAGAGAGAGAGAGAGA
>JANHMN010000030.1:688695-743916 GCA_030674055.1 Rhabdomys pumilio | reverse complement strand
TGTGCGTGTGCGTGTGCGTGTGCGTGTGCGTGTGCGTGTGCGTGTGCGTGTGTGTGTGTGTGTGTGTGTGTACATGAGTGCAGTTGCCCATGGATGCCAGATCTCCTGTAGTTGGAGAATCAGGCTTCTGACATGAGTACTAAGGACCAAACGTAGGTACACACTCATAATCATAGAGCACTCTCTCCAGTCCTTCACAAGCATGTTACTGGACAGGAGAAATCCAGTAAAAAATACATGTTGTAACAATACTCCTAATAAAGAAGCTAAATTAAGTAATAAGAAATGAGAACATGATTGGCATTGAAAATAGTTGTGTCCAGGAAAAGGACAAAGAAGGCTTCCATTCTGTTAACTGTCTTTTATTTATTAACCCCAGGAGCAAGTACACAAGAATGTTTACTTTGGTGAAATCTATCCTTTGTGTATAAAGAGATTTCTTTTCTGTGTATCTGTACTTCAACTCGGGGAGAAAGAGAGCAGCGAGCTTGGCTCAAATTTACGAGCTAATGCTGCAGGTTTATGCTCTAGGGCCAAGAGAACATCAGTGGTTCTCCAAATTTATCTCAGGTGTACTCGCTGTGGTTCTCCAAAGTCCATACCAGGTGTACTTCTAGAAACCAGGGACCAAATGGAGCACAGGATAGCTAAAAAAGACATTTTGTTCCTGAATGAGTAGACATAACTATAATCCTATTTCTACTCAGACCTTCTGAAGTATTGTTTGCATTCTCAAGAAACTCTTTGGTAATTCTCATATCATATTCTTGTTATTGACTTGAGCTTTGGGGCAGCTCCTCCTCAGTCTTCCACTCAAATACTCCCAGACATAATTTATCTGACCTATCAAACTGCAGCCAAGAGACTATGCTGTGTTCTGGCACTCAGAACTTGCCACTCCTTACTGTGGGTATGACTGGGGTCCAGGCAGAAGCAGGATGAAGTACAGACAGCAGTAAATGGAGAGTCACAGTGACCTTTGGGTAGAGTTTCCAAGAACTACCTGAGAACTAAACTATACTAATCAAAACTAGAAATACAAGTAGAGTAAAGTGCCTGGAAATTATAATTGCAAAAACTCTAATTTTTCTATGGTTTTTGAAAATTGTTTGAGATATCTAAGATCACAAGCCATGAACAGTGTGTACCTTATAATAATAATAATAACAAATTAATAACTGGAGTATACAATATAAACTAGGTGCTATGAGAAGTATTTTTAAATTTGTTATCTCATTTCAACCTTGTAGCAACTCTAAGTTAGATATTATAATTATCTTTATAAATATATATATAGATAGATAGAGATATATATAGATATAGATATAGATATGATATGCTTGAAGCTTGAAATATTGAATATTAAATAAATATTAAATAATTTTACCAAGACGTTACAGCACGAGAGTAGCAGAGCTGGAATGTGAATTTAGTTTTATTTGATTCAGACTTCACTATTCTTACCAGTATATATACTTCCAAATTATTATCCAGAAAAAAAGTGAATGTTCAGTATACGTTGTGGCCGAAGTAATGTAATATTTTAGAGAAGTATTGAACTGATGGCACAGAATTCAGAGATGGTATCATACATGCTGACATTCAAGTTTAGTATGAAAAAGCCACCAGTAAAACCAACCATATGCCACATTATTTTATTTTATGGAATCTGGATACATCGTACATTCATCAAAGACATCTCTATCCTCTTAACATTCATCGGCCTATTATTTGTTTAAAAACCTCATGATTTCTGCATGAGTTAACTGAAATTAATTTATCAACATTAAGGCTTTTGCATATCTGGGATATTTTCTACTATTGAATGCCAACACTAGGAAACGGGAGAGAGAAAGAGAGAGAGAAAGAGAGAGAGAGAGAGAGAGAGAGAGAGAGAGAGAGAGGGGACTTGAAGCTTATTTCCCTATATTATTGTTGCTATGACAACTCCAGGTGCTCAGGAGCCATAATGATCATTCAAATAATAGTAAGTTTTGCATTTTTACTTTCTGTCATTGACTTTTGCAGTGTTTTTTTTTTTTTGCTTTGTTTTTTTAACTTCTTATTTCTTAAGACTCATGGCCAACAAACCACATGGCATGAATAATCACTTCGCTGCTTTGGAATCACATGCCTTAATTTGTGTAATTCAGAGTTTTTAAAGACAGAAATAATTATGGTGTTTTCAACTTAAATTTATACTATATCATGGTTGTACTGATCATAATATTGGTTGGTTGTAAAATATTATGGCAAAAATCAATAGAATGTAGCATAAATGTCCCAGATCAAAGCTTTCTTATTTATCGAGACTCAGTGTGGAAGACAAGACTGTCTATCACGTGCGATCTATCTGGATGTGGAAACTGGCTGGAGGGACTACAAGCCTTTCCATATTACCCAGTCATGTCCCCTGTTACTTGTCACAAATGTCACTACTTGAGCTCTATTTCTATGAATCCTAAGAGATTTCTATGTTTTTAAAATTTGTGGAAAACATAAGATACATATTTAGACATTTACAGTGATAAAGTTTAACAATTAGAATAATTATTAACTGAATATTTGGATGACCAAGAAACCAAGAAATAAAATAGCAGTGGTCCTCTCAAAACCCCTTACTGTGAACAATCCAGTTCTCAAGGCCTCATTTTTCCTGCAGCTGGCAGAGCCTTAGATTTCCATAGTTATGATGTCCTTTCTTATCTCTAGAAGTGTTCAGCTATTGTGATATCTTAGATACCTTTTATTGTTGTGAAGAAACACCATTACCAAGACAACTTATAAAAGAAAGTCTTGGCTTGCGTTTATGATTCCAGAGGGTTAAAGTCCATGATCATTATGTCAGGGAGTATGGTGGCAGGCCAACCAGCACGGAGGAGAGAGTGAGGTGGGAGTGAGCTAACTGAGAATGAGAGTTTTTTGAGAGCTCAAAGTCTATATCCCAGTGACACACCAAGTCCAACAAGTCCACACTTCCTAATCCTTCCCAAACAGTTTTATCAACTGGGGAGTCCTTGGGAATCATTCTCATTCAAATCACCACACCTACATTTCTAAACAGTGTAACTATGGTTTGACATTTTTTAAAAAAGCTTATACACAGGTAACTATGATATAAGTGCTCTTTTAATTATTGCTTTTTATTATATTTGATATATATATGTACGTATAATATATATGTATATATAATTATATATATCATATTATCCCTTAGTCTTTCCTTTAATTACTCCAAGATCCACTCTATCCTCTCCCAACTTCATGTTAACTGATATTCCTCTATCTCTCTTACAAGCCATCTAGTCCAATTTGTACTAGGGTCATCCATTAGAGCATAGTTCACCTATTAGAGCTATAACTTTAAAAACAAATTATTTTTCTCCATTAGTAGCTACCAACTGTGAATAGTTCCTCAGCTATGGGCAGCAGCTTATGAGCCCCTCTCCTTGATGGAATATAAAAGTGACCTGATATTGTGCAGGTCTTGTGAAAGCAACCACACGTGTGAGTTCATGCGTTTAGCAGTCCTACCATGACCAGAGGACATTGTTTCAAACAGTTTTCCTCCACCTTACAATCTTTATACCTCCTTTTCCAGAATAGTTACTGGACTTTGAGGAGAGGGATATGGATGTCCCATTTATGGCTGGGTACTACTCAAGTGGATCTTTGTTCTCTGCATTCTGATCCCTTTGTGCAGTGCCAATCACTGCACAAAGGAATTTTTCTGGTGATATTTGAGAACTGCATTAATCTATAACTATATGGACATAGATTTAGAGATTGGTGTGATTCTACATTCATTTAGCAATAATAATAATAATAATATGTTCAGCTCTGGGGACATGGGTCATGAACCATATGTTTAGTATAAGATATGTTTTCTACGTGTGAAGGGGGTCTTATATTCAGTCAGAAATGGTTACCTCCATGGCATCTGTTTCACTGTACCACTCATGTACACGTCTTGCCACATTGGTTGCTTTCGTAGTTCACAGGGTTCATAGCTAGGGAAGACTGTTGATGTCTCTTCTCCCCCAACAGCCTATGTAGCACTTTTCAGTACTATGAAAGTATCCAGCAGAGAGTGAGGTTCCTTGTCATTACCAACTTAATTTTTTCATGTTCTATGAAAAAATATGTGGTACCTTTAACAATAAAGTCTTATCATCAAGTTCTGGTGAACAACAAAGAATAATAACAATAGTCTTTTATTTTGCTATAATTGTTCAAAGAATCTCTGGGACACAACTGACTAAGAACTCAAGAAGTATCACATTGGGATTTTTCTATGATAACTTATGGTTTCTGGGAGGAACATTATCCTCTGTGTAGGTTAGTTCCAGTTCAATTCTTTTATATTATAGGTAGAGATGATAGATAATAGATGATGGATGGATAGACAGACAGACAGACAGACAGACAGATACATACATACATACATACATACATACATACATACATACATACACACACAGATAGATACGTAGATAGATATATAAAAACATAGATACATAGATTTAGGAAGCTTATAAGAATAGAGGATTTCCATTAGGCTTCTTCAAACACCCTTAGTGTTAGTTATTCCTTCCCCAGCTCCATTCTCTGCTCCATCCTGCTGTTCATCTTTCCACTTACATTCCCTCTCCATTTCCAACTGTCCCCTTCACTATCTACAAAATCACACTGATGGTGTGACATTCATATGTTGTTAATTCACTAGTAATTCATTTTATTATCTTGTTTAATGGATATATGTGCTACACTATCTTCATCTTCTGAGTTGCCTATATGACTTTTCTATTTTAGTCTTTTATCGTTGTGAGTCACATTTTAGTTAAATTTTAATATTACCTCAATTTCACATTTCCAGGTGGTACAATGATTCTCTATGAGACTGGCCTCTGTTTTCCCATCTCATGCTATTCTTATGAGTTTCAAAATCAGAGTGGACTGTCTGATCAAAACAGTTGAGGTTTGTTTCTTCTTTCTACTTTCTACATGAGTTTGCACCAAGTTAATTTTTTCTTCACCAAATGGTTGGCAGACTTCCCTGGTAAAGAACTTGATCTCTATCCTGCTACCCTGAGGCTCCCAAACAAAACCCCAGAGTCCTGGTATCTATCTTAACGTTGGCAGATACCCTAAGGGCAGCCTTGGTGCTCAGTTCTTTTCTTGACCTCTCTAAGGTCAGATTTTTCCTTAGACTTTGGCCTGATGGTTCTCTACAATTTTGTCAATATTTCAATGTTTGAAACATATAGTTTTAGTATTTTTGGTTTTGTTAACTTTCAAGTCTGAGGATAGCAAGTTTGAATAAATGCTTCATGGTAGACTCTACTAGAAAATGCAAATATACTTGTAAAAGAAAAACTCCTTAAATACTTAATGGACTGAACAGATTTTATTGTACTTATGGAATGTCTAAAAGTGCTTCAGTTAGGACTGCAGAGACAAGGTTAACTGAAAGCATGTGGAAGCCTGCCCAATAAGGCTGTCACCTCCCATGCCAGATCAGTTCTCCAGCAGGTGTTGCTGCATTCAGGGACATTTTCATATGACCTTTTCCATTCTGATTCCAAAATAACTTCAGTCTAGAAGGCCACCTGCAGTGCCCACTTCTAGCTCCACTCTGCTTTGGCCGCAGCTCCGCCAGTCAGCATAGCTGGCAGCTTTTCTACACCTTTACCATCTAGTGCATCACACAGCTCATTAGGCTTTAGAACTATGAAGCTACACAGTCTGTGAACCTTAGATTTTACTTCAAAAGCAATAAGTCCTTGAAAGGATTCAGCCTCCACAGCTTAAGAACCATCTCATGATGTCATGGCTGCAGAAGACCACCACAGAAACCATCCTATGCTTTAAAGTAGGACATGCGTCCCTGACCAGAGGAATTCTCTGCTTTACTGGGGCCACCTCTCCTTTAAGAATGCAATTAACTCCACACCATCATTCTCTTTTAGAGTGTTTTACCCTGAAGGGGGATAACCCAAGCCCTTTTCTCATATCTTAAGAAAACATATTATATAGAATCGAACAGGTACAGATGGTTTTTAAAGTAACTTTTCTTGGTCACTAGTTTATACATTTATTTCTTTCTTATATGAACTTTGACCATAGTGGGAAAAAGTTTTTCTTTTTCTATTTATCCGGAACAGGAAATCCATGAGTTCTTGTTCATTTGCTTGCTTACTTGTTGTTTATTATTGTGTGTATGCCCATGATATGGAGAAAGGTGAATGTGAGCCATTTTTCTCCAATGGAGGACAGAGAACAATGTTGTGGAGCCAATTGCAGGGTGTGCTGGCTAGTTTCATGTCAAGTTGACACAAGCTGTAGTCATCTGAGAGGGGAGAACTTTAACTGATAACATGCTTCCATAAGCTTGGGCTATAGGCAAGCCTGTGGGGCATTTTCTTAATTAGTTATTGACATGGGAAGCTACCACTATTGTGGGTTATACTATCCATCCTTGGACTGGTGTTTTATAAGTGGTCTAAGCAACCCATGAGAAACAAGTCAGTAAGCAGTATACCCCCAATGACTTCTACACCAGCTCCAGTTTCCAGGTTTCTTGCTGGTTTGAATTCATGCCTTGGATTGTACTGTGATTCAGGATATACAAGACAAATCAACCCTTTTCACTGCAACAGTAGAAATTCTAACTTGTAGTCTCATAGCCAACACAGGCTATTTACTTTCAGAGAGCACATTTGAAAGGATGGCTTTCAGATGACATT
The DNA here is from genome assembly GCA_030674055.1 of Rhabdomys pumilio. Classification (NCBI taxonomy): domain Eukaryota; kingdom Metazoa; phylum Chordata; class Mammalia; order Rodentia; family Muridae; genus Rhabdomys; species Rhabdomys pumilio. The sequence goes on along the minus strand of JANHMN010000030.1, from coordinate 737,170 downwards.
CATTAAAAAAACAGGACATAAGCCATGTTCAGAACTAAGTCTTTTAGTTAGGAGAGATGACAGAGGTTCTGTTTAGTTAACAAAAATGATGGACTGGGTATTAGGTCTATCTTGTTCCTTACTGATACAAATTGGTATAGTTGTGCTCTCATTGTATTTTGAGAGAAAGTTTTTTTTTTTTTTTTAATTTTAACAGGAAGGGTGATATGTAGTGGGATATTTTTCCCACAAGTTGTGAGAAACTAAGGTGGGAGGAGTAAGAAGAGGAAGAGGAGAAATAAGGGAGAAAAAGGAGAAGGAGGAGGAGGAGCTAGGTGAGAAAGCACCAGGGAGAGAGAGGGAGAACATGTAAGCAGATGTGCTCCTGTCTCTAGCAGTCTAAGGTAGATGGTATATCTAGGTTTGGTATTGGGTTACACCTCTGATGTGCAGCGGTGGGCTGTGAGAGGCATCTGGGTGCCTGGTCAAGCACAGGTCTAGAACGCCAGACCCTAATGGGATAGAAGGTGTTCAGCTTTGCTTCTTGGCTCCTGGTTTCTTTCACTCAGTTTCAATCCTCCACAGCCTCTCCCACAGAGAGGTCTATGGTCATCACTCACATAAGAATAGTGCCTCAGGCTCTCCCACATGTAGATGAGGTATCTCCAAGCTCTCAGACCAAGCCAATAGAAGTTATCTGCTGCTAGACCCTAACTCACCCTAAAACTGTATATTAAATCCCTATTTGGGAGAAGTAAAGGTATGCGAGAATCATCCAGTTGTCTGAGAGTTTCTGTCACAAGAGCTGTAACACTTGAGAAGAAACTGCCCTCCTGAAGCACCTTTTATACCTTCCCCTCCTTGCTAGCTAGATGGCATCTCACCGACTCAGCCTTGATGGGCTCAGGACAGAGGAATAAGTGCAGCACCTGGGAGTGACTGGGTGGCAACAGCAGAGACTTGAGCGGAGGCAGCAGCAGTGGAGTCAATTCCCCCTCCCTGCTCACACTCTATTCCATTGTCCCAGACCCCTCTCCACCTGGCTGGGCCGGAGATCTTCGTGGGACCCCCTCCAGAACAGAGACTCACACTCTGATTGTGTGGGCACCTTATTATTGAGCACTACAAAATATATAAAGCCTTTGGATAATCTAAGCATTAGAGTCTCACAGATGGAAGGATGGTCTGGGCTCAGCCAACCATTGTGGAGATCACATGGTAGATTGGAAGAGCCATCTCCTACACTGGCTTCTTGTGGGTGGGAGGGCTGATGTCTTTGACCACCTGAGTAGACGGCCTGAGCTGAGCAGTGGTGGTACAGCTGCAGCTGCTCTTGGCCACAGGCCTAGGCTAGTTAGGAACATGGTGGCTGATTAAGAAAAGGCAGATTGAATGCTGCAGATTTTAAATATCTCCTGCAACACATGTTGGTGAGACTTTAAGGAAGCAGCTTCTAAAGTTGCCAGGAGATGCAATCTAACAGCAAATTCCCTAAGCCTATGATTTGTGTGTTCTTTCTGTTCCCTCTTTCACAATCTTCTCTGGGCCTCAGGTGTGGAATTTGTTTTGCAGATGTATCCATCAGGATTAGACTCTATAATTAATTCATCAGTTTGACTGTTAGCAGATTTCTGTAATGGTCTCCATTCTGTACCGGAAACTCCCAGTAGCCAAGCACCCAGAACTAGTGACATCAAGAATCTTAGAGAAGAACCTAGAACCACTATTTTACTAAATTAGTATAATCTCTAATTATGTTCTAAATTTTTGTTCTTATATGTGCAAACAAGTATAATCCTCACCACTTATTAAGGAAAAGCATAAGTTTTTATTGGATTATATTAAGAATATTTTGGTTCTTTTGGTCTGTGCCCGAACACTGAACAGGTCTTGGGCTACAGCTCTGCACCCAGTCCCACAAAACCCAGAGGAGGCCAGGCTCCCAGGAGCTCTAACCCTGCCTATATAGAGACAGGCAGGAATATCAATGGAATAGAATTGAAGATCCAGAAATGAACCCCCATACCTGTGGTCACTTGATCTTTGACAAAGGAGCCAAAACCATCCCGTTGAAAAAAGACAGCATTTTCAACAAATAGTGCTGGTTCAACTGGAGGTCAGCATGTAGAAGAATGCAAATAGATCCATACTTATCTCCTTGTACAAAGCTCAAGTCCAAGTAGATCAAGGAACTCCACATAAAACCAGGTACACTGAAACTAATAGAAGAGAAAATGGGGAAAAGACTCAAACACATGGATACAGGGGAATAGTTCCTGAACAGAACACCAATAGTGTATGCTCTAAGATCAAGAATTGATAAATGGGACCTCATAAAACTGCAAAGCTTCTGTAAAGCAAAGGACACTGTCAATAGGACAAAGTAGCAACCAACAGATTGGGAAAATATCTTTACCAATCCTACATCTGACAAAGGGCTAATAACAAAGGTATACAAAGAACTGAAAAAATTAGATTCTAGACAATCAAATAACCTTATTAAAAATGTGGTACAGAGCTAAACAAAGAATTCTCAACTGAGAAAACTTGAACAGCCGAGAAACACGTAAAGAAATGTGAGTTAGGCTTTAAGCAGAAGCACAGGGGTAGCAGACTTGATTATTGCTGGTAAAACAGCTTTAATTCTATTAATTGCTAGCACCACTGCTTCTGCATTGACACAAGGAATTATGACAACTTTTTTTTTTAACCATCTAGCAAAAAAAATGTTACTAATGTATTGAGTATACAAAAGGATTTATATAGGTGTCTGGAACAATGGATTGATGCTCTATAATATATTCAAATTATCTAAAGGAGGTTTAGGGTTCAAGAGTTAGAAGCCATCCCAAGTGTCATGACAAATATCATTGGAGTAGTGTTACTTCTAAAATTTACAATGATTGACATTATAATTAGAAAAAAGTTTAAAGACACCTGTAGGGTATTTGGCATAATCCTAACACCTCTCTGAGTGTTTTAACTTTGCATAGTGAGATTATGAATGTAAAGAATACTGCTCTGCTGAGCGATGATGCTGCAGATAATAGTGATAAAATTATCCATGGCCTGAGGTCAATATCTCCATTTTACTCAACCCTCAGGAATGGCATATATAATTTGATCAGGCTAGCCCTTCTTGTCCTGAGAATACTTTTGTTCCTGCCCATCATGCTTGTCTCTAACTACATCAATAGGTTTGCAGCCAAAGTACATGACTTGAAACTGAAAATGGACCCCTAGACAGAGTTTATTAATTTAACAATCTGGAGGGCCAGGGATGGGTAAGATTCTGCACAAAGCCTTACCAACCTAAGACAGAAGTGCATTGCTTTTGATAATGCATATTCCATGATGGGTAACGAAGTCTTTCTTGTCAGAAAGACCTAAAACAGGATCAATCTGGTTTATGCAGTAAAAAGGGATGTGGGGAGCTTTTGTGGTTGCCTGGCAGGAATCTGACATTGGCCAATGACAAGGAAATGGGTTGCTTGGAAGAAATTTGATATAGGCCAAGGACAAGGAAATGAACTGCGGGCAAGAATCTGACATTAGGCTGAAACAAAAAAGTAATTTCAGGCTGAAATTAAATCCTCGGCTAGAACAAAGAAGAAATTTCAGGCAGGAATCTAAATCTTAGGCTAGAAAAAAAGAAGAAATTATAGGCAGAAATCTAAATCTTAAGCTACAACAAAGAAGTAGACTTCAGCCATGAAAATGAGTTTGGGCTAGGACAGGGAAGTAGGCTCAGATATTTTGGTCATCCTGATAATCCCTTAGAAATAGTGATCACAGGAGTGATCATGGGACTTTGTTTATTGTTGTGTGTGTGTTTTTAACTATCTGAGTTTATTGTCTTGCTTATTCCTTGACTATTTGCATCTATTGTATTGCTAGTTCCTCAACCTAAAGCTGACCTTAATACGTGCATGTAATTTAAACAGTATAAAGGAGGAGAAGGGATGGGATAGGGGATTAATGGGCAGGATGGGGAAGGGGAATGGCATCTGAAATGTAAATAAATAAAATATAAAATAAAAATGAAAACAAAGGAATATTTTGTTTCTCAGGGAGACTGGGATAACAAACCCATTATAAAAGCCAAAGATAAGATGTTTTTTCATTTGAGTTGAACATTTATTTTGGAGTTGTGAACCTTGTATGAAATAGCTGCACTGTTCAGAGGAAAGCTCAGCTTTCATTCAGTTGTCCATTTGAACTTCAAGCTTTCCATCTGGAATTTCTGACCTTCCAGGCTTTAGGAGAGTATGGATAGCCCCAGAAAGACAAAATGAGATGCTGTAGCTACTGAAGAAGCCTACAAAGAAACAGCCCTCCCCACTGAACTTCTTTTACAGTGTCATTTCAAATGTTTAGTTTTAAAACTGAGATGTCACTTACAGACTTTTTACATTGTTTCCCTTTTAGCAAGTAAACTTCGGTCTTCTAGTCTATCACAGAATTGGCATGGACATGCATGGAGTGCACTGTAGGATAACCTAGGGTAAAAAAATTCTGATGATTTAGGGTAAAAAATCTGAGCTTGTATGAGGCACGAAAATCAGGCCACAAACTCAGTACAAGAAATGTCAGTCTCCTACCTCTGTTAATATTTCAGGTCCTAAGCCTTATATCATTATGGTTGCAGAAAATTCCAACAGCTATTGTGGAGCTTCAGCACAGACTCTCCCCCAACAACATCTACCTCCTTTACCCTTAAAATGAGACCTCAGATGCCATCCTAATACATGATCCCATGTCTGAGAAATAGAAAAGATCATCATTGATCATCAGCCATTGGTTTATGTAGTCCATTCTGTTCAGACATTTTCTTTGATTCAACTACTATCTCCTCAAGCTTCAAATACTCTCACTGCTTCTTAGCCATATATGACTAAAGCCAGGAAATTCAAACCCAGTGGTTTATGTAGAACCTTGCTTATAATTGGAAGAGTTTTGTATACTCCTCTCCCTTTGACCCCGAGGTATGTTTGGCCTTTTTTATTGCTGCAACTGAAAGTGGGAAGAAGTTTTTGGCATATGGTGGTTAGAAGCCAAGAATTCTCCTGAAATATGAATTCAAAAAAGTATTTTTCCTATTTCCAACCCCTGATGCCAAAAACCAATTATTCACCCAAATATTAATATTGATAAGATTGAGAAACCCTGCCCTAAGCAAGTGAATGTACCTATCATATAAATCACTTAGAGAAGCTGTTGGAGATATGTGGATTTCTATGGGCAACCCCTCATTCAACCCCAAGATATTTGGAGGTTGTATTATTTACTTTTTGTGGCTGTGATAAGACACTATGACTAGAGACACTTACAAAATAAAGCTAAAACACTGAATTAAACTTAGGGTATCTGAGGCTAGAATTTATGACTAAGCTAAAGCATGGCAGCAAAAACAACTGAGAGTTCACATCTCAGACCTCAAGCAGAAGGCAAAATACACACTTGGAAATGCATGAGTCTTTTTAGATCTCAAAGCCCATCTCTAGGAACATACATTCCCCAACGTTGTCATTCCTCCCAGTCCATTCCAAACAATTCCACCATGTATGCAAATATATGAGCATAGCCTACAGGGACCATGATCATTCAAACAGCTACAGAGAAAGACTTGGATATTGGTATATATACAAATTCCCTGAATCTGAAACAAATCAGATTGTCAGACACACAGCTATAGTAGATTATCACTGTTTGGGACATTTTTTTCTTTTGGCTTAGCAATCTCTTCTCTGAAGAAACAAAGGACAAATTCTTTCTGCTTCAGAATCTCTGAGCTCTATTTTCTCTGAAAGGGACCTCTCTCCTTTTTGAGTCTTGTAGTTCGTTGTCTTTTCTTATACCTCTACCAGCAGGCATGTGCATTTAGTAATACTAGAACCTAAAGAGTACTTCTGGGCATTTTTCTTGCCTTCTCCACTCTATCATAGGCAATGAAGCACAGAATCTACTGCTGAGTTAATAGAAAGAAATGGACAGGAATATGCTATGGGAAAGATAAGCACTAATATCTCCAAATGTTATTCAAGCATAAACTTTGCAAACACCCCACAAGTTCTTGAAAATCACCACTGTCATTTTTCACCAAAGCAACTGAATAGGTTCTAATTGGTCCCTTAAAGGGGATCTTTTCCAGGTTTAAAGTTTTATAGTTTTGTTTAATGCTCATCTGAGTCTATAATTTCACATTTATGAGTAGTAGGGGACAATTCCAATGTGCCAGCCTATTATCAACTCTCATATGATGTGGCCAAACCAAATTCACCGTTCTGTATTATAAATGTTTCCTCTTGCTTCCCCACATTCTCTTTCCATTTCTGAGTTGCTGTTTTTTTCCACCAGCTCTGATATATAGCTTTCTCCTTCCATGATTCCAGATTCTAACATTATCAGGACAATTTCAATTCTTTTTAATGTGTCTTACTATTTCAGCATTCCAACTCCATAGCTACCATCTTGGTCCAAGATCCTGTTACTTCATGCCTGTGCTGTTTTTCAGAATCCTCAGGCCAGGTTCTTGGTATTTTCTATTTATTTTATGTTTGGGATATTGTTGTTATGATACCTTGCCTTTACTAAGTCACTGTTCTGCTCAACAGTTTTCAAAAGATTACCTACTGTGTGTTAGATCAATTCCTCTCTGTTTTCTTCAACTTCTTTACATATTGAATTGTTTGTTGTGTCTTTTTGTTTTTAGTCTATCTATCCTTCCAAATCCAAAAATCTGCTAACACATGCTGGCTGTAGTTTTAGTATCATCAACACATGCCGTGTAGATGTTCTGTCATGGAGTTATATCTGAGACTCCTACTATTATAACAGGATGCTTGCTTCTCTGGACATAGATATTGGTAGTAAGGCCTTTCACACACACACACACACGCACACACACACACACATACACACACAGAGTCATTGTTTTTGATGAAAGACACAATAGAAAATGAAAATAAGACTAAGTACCCCTAAACATATAGAGACATAGCCCACCATATTTACATATAATTCAATAGTCTGGCCTCTAAAAATTAGATATATCTCAGTGAGTAAAATTCAACCAAATAGGAGGTCCAGTGCCAGGTGTAGTATGTTGTTCAGGAAATATTAATATGTTTATAGCCACTGGTCTGGTGAACACTCTTGTTTCATCCCCCTTGGGAAAGGAGGAACCGGAGTTAGCTGTGTTAATGTTTCTTAGACAATAGAACACATGGGTGTCCTGATCAAGAATGTTATTAGCTCTCTTACATCCTGTTTTGAAGGGAATGGACTATCCGGACATCCATAGACTATTACAGTAGTCTAGAAGGCCAATAAAATTAAACTAGTCAGATTTGTTCAATAGGAAATATTAAGTGCACTGGAAAACTTAACAAAGCACAATACCTTGGAAAGCTATTATTGTGGTGGTATAATTCAGCCTGTTTCCCTTGTATCTCTAGGGGGCCACTCTGAAGGAACATGCCACCTTCAGCCTTCTCATGAGCTAAATGAGACCTCTTTGCAACTGGGTCTGACATCAGTTTCTCCTTAGTCTAACTGTGCCTCCTTCACTACCACTCACATGTGTAGTCTCCTACATAATGCTGCATGCAAGTGTCTATGGAGAGACAGTTTATTGGACCTGAATTAATACCATTGAATTATAAGTGGGTGTCAAGAGCTGAAGTCAAATAAGACAGATAGCAGGTGGCAGATTCTGATGAGTCTAAGTGTGAGCTGGTGTACTGTGGAAGGAAAAAAGAGGGAAATATTAACAATGAGAAGCAGGATTATTTCCCAGTACAGTTGTGTACACATGAAGAAGAGGAAAATGTTGTCATCTGAGAATACTGAAGAAATCACCAGTGTTTAGTGATGGCAATGGGGCAAAATAAATGTCTATAGAAGAATGAGAGTTTCAAGGGTAAAGCATAACTTTCCAAGAATTGATTAAAAGGGAAATAATGAGATAGAGCTTTGGGCAGAAATACAACAGCCTTAGTGTTAGAGTAGTGGAGGGGTCATGTCGGGAAGTTGCATCTTGAATCATTGGTTGCTAAGGAAAACAAGGATAAAGAAATTAGCCCTGGGATTGTCAAGGCTGAGCAGGCTGGAGATGCTGTGCCTGGAGATAAAGAGGCTGATGACGAGGAGGAGGGTGAGAGCACCATCTTGGACCTTCAGAATGTTGGGTGGGTGCCAGTTCCTTTTGTTAATGTGGAAGTGAGGTCTATGTCAATCGAGGGCTCATATACAAGCACCAGACACTGAAAGCTCTGAGAATACCTCTTCAGTCTCACAGGGAGAGAACCGTCTTTGTTTAAAGCTACTTTGTAAGAGCTCACATTTACAGAGGCAGGCTCACAATTCTATCCTCATTCTCCCAACAACAGCAGGGAACTGTGGTGCATCCACTGTCTCTTCATAAAAGTTCTCCTTTCCTAATCACTGATAAAGCATCAAATAAGAGATGTTTGGCTGCAACATGAATCTTTGGAAACTGAAGTTATTAAGCAAATCTATGCTCATTTTTCTAAGATCAATTAAATATGAGCACACAGAGAAAAAAGGTGATTATCTGCTAAGTGGAAAGTTTTCAATCATTAATGAATTAAAATATGTCCATATTTTCTAAGAATCTAAAATAAATAATTTTATAGGAAAAAAGACCTTGGTTGCTTTTTTCCCCAGTGTATTTGGTTTTAGTAACAAAAATATTTCTCTTGACAAATTCAAAGGCCTTCTTAGGTTTTCAGATAATTTACCATAAATAACTATAGAGTAAAGTTCTGCATCTACGTCTGTTTTTTTCTTTGAGCGGTCTGATAAGAATCATCGGTTAGTTTATTCATTCACAAAACACTTATGTTTCACATTCTGCACTTAAGATTTTAGAATTATGCAGATGAGGTCCTTCTGCTCATAGAACTTGGTTACATGAGTTGGTCTGGACAAAAGAAAATGTTCCAGTTTCCTGTCTTGCAATGGTAAAAACACTCTGACCCAAAGCAACTTAGGGAAGGCTTACATACTACAGAGCATCACTTAGTGAAGTCAGAGTATGAGCTCAACCAAGATTTTGAAACAGAAACCAAGAAGAAATTTTGAACCCTAGGAAACCTCAAAGGCACATGCTCATCTAGATTAATTTTTTCTTTAAGTTCATGTGTCTACTGAGACTCTTGTATACAAATATTGTATTTATATCAGTTGTATCACTATCTTCCCCTCCAACTCCTCTCTCCCATGATCAACTCCCTCTCAAATTCATGACTTTCCTTTAATTATTATTGCTACATGCATGTATTGTTGTACACACACACACACACACACACACACACACACACACACATATATATATATATATCCTGTTGCATATGTTTAGTGTGGCTTGTTTGTACATGTGTTTAGGATTGACCACTGGGATTGGACAACTTATCAGTAGCCTTGTGAATACTGATTCTGCCTTTTTAAGCAGCCATTGATTGTCTATAATTCATTATTTAGGGGTAGAGCCTTGTGACTATTCCCATTCATGGTAGTATGTCAGCTGGTTGAATCATTGTGTGGGTCTTGTTTATGCAACCATACTATTGTAACTTCTAGTGTGTATTATCTAGCTTGCGTATATGTGTAGATCAGGACTATACTCCCAGGGAAAAGTGTTGCCTACACCAGAGAGAGTTCTTACATCAACCAACAACCAAGACAACCCCCACAGGCCAACCTGCTCTAGACAATCTCTCAAATAAGTCACTTCTCAGAAGACACAAGGGTGTGTCAAACTGACAATGAAAGCTGACTAGAACAGGCAAGTATAATGTGGTAACTATTGATGAAGAAAGCAAGAAGGTTCTGTATGAGCAAGCACATAGGAGGGTTCCTACCTAAAGTTGCAAACAAAGGGGACTGTGACACACGCAGAAGCAACAGCTCCTGAGAAAATCACAGTATAAGAGATTTCCTCAAAATAGAAAACTCAACGTATTGATGGCTGTAATTGTTCGAATAAAAATGGCCCCCATAGGCCCTCATGGTTTGGCACTATTTGGAGGTGTGGTCTTGTTGTAGTAGGTGTGACTTTGTTGGGATAAGTGTGTACTGGAGATAAGCATTGCGATCTCAGATATTCAAGCCAGGCCCAGGATGCCATTCTTTCTTCCTGATGCCTATCCAGATTTAGAACTCTCAGCTCCTACTCCAGAACCATGTCTACCTATGTGCTACCATGCTTCCCACCATGAAAATAATGGACCAAACCTTTGAAACTATAAGCCAGCCCTAGTTAAATGTTTTTCTTTATAAGAGTTGCCATGATCATGATGTGTCTTCACAACAATAGAAGTCCTAACTAAGACAATGGCTGATGTTAGAGTGGGAGTACATAGAGCTAAAAAATCAGGTAATGTCAAATTGGTCTTCAGCCTGAGGATATTGAATCACTTACCACATTGGCATTTTTTAATAATCACTTGAACAAGTGTGGAAAACAGATGATAGAGTGAGCTTGATGAGATAAGATTATTTGATTTTTTAAAAAGTTTTCACCCCAATGCAAATATTCTATGATCTAATGGAATAAACCACATGTATGTTTCATAAGTAACCATTCAAAGCAGTCATAGATGATAGTAAGCTAACTTCTTGTTGCTACACCACTATAGATAGATGGCTGTTCTAAGTGCTTTATCAATGCATTTAAAAGCAATACCAGCCCCTATGACACATACTTAATTTGAATGATCATAGCTTTGTACCTTATAGGCAAGGAACATGAGACACAAGAAGTGGAACCACTCTGCAAGTGAAAAGTTTGCAGCAGAAGGTCAGAGTACAGTGCTAGGCTCTTGCAATTTGAAAAATGGATACTCTCATTTCCATGGTTTAGAAGTCTCAAGTCCAATAGAAAGCATTTCCAAGGTGATATGAAAATAAACCCTTTTTCATGACCAGAAGGGACAACTGTATAATCTGTATCTACATTTGGGATACACACCAGTAAGAAAAAAGTTAAAAAGATGAAGACAAAGGAGAATAGGAGCCATGTCAAATTCTTTCACTGGCTGAGCTCAAAAATCAAAATTGTCATAAACAGTAAAAGTTTCTGGTTGGGTTACATAAAGCTTTTTTAAAAACTTCCCCTCTGGTCCCACCACACAATTAAAATTGGCTGACCAAATGCTCTTTTAGAGTAATAAAATCAGAGGTAATGAGAGTCTATGATCATGTTCTTTACAAATAATTAGTGGTTATTTCCTTTAATTGTTATTATTCTAGATTTTTGACAAAATTAAAGTAGTTTCAGTAAATGAATTAAATGCACAACAGATGGAAGTCAGGCTTTGAGATCCCAGGCTTCGTGGTGCTGAACGTTACAGTTCTTGTCTAAAATTGCTATTAATAACAGCTCTTTCTAGGGACCCTGATGCTCAAAAGAATAAACTCTCCACTTTTGTAATTTTTTCCAAAGAATTGGTCCCTGAAAATTGGAAGTCATTAATGTACCACCAGTCTATAGAAACTATCTGCAATTTATTTAACCTATTTGTCACAGTCAACATTTTAAATCCCTGTGTGTTAGCTCAGTTTAGGGAAGCCCTAATGATCTAAACAAGAAATGTTTCTGATCTTGTTGATTGCACTGGTAAAACATTATTCAAGAACCTGAGAGCCTATATGACTTTTCTTTCTTCATTATCTGTTCTGCCCTCTACTCCCCAGTTCACATTGTGCATTATCTATAGATGCAAAAACTGCATGCAGCATGCAATGATATATCTAATGTAACACACTGCAAATATGGTTCTTTGTCTGTTTACAATTCTGATCTTTTACTGGTCCAGCTGCTTTCTTTGTCTCAGTTAGGAAATTGATTTTGATATTTTTCTTTATTAAAGTACTCAGTGAACTGAGTAGTAGTTGAAGGATTTTCCATTCATTTGTTTGAAAATATTGGTGTGCCTGCTGCTCTAGGTCAGAAGGTGACCTAAATGCAAAAAGAACTTTAAATTTTCAGCATGCAACAGGACAAATTTTGAGGTGCCCAGTAAGTTTAACCTGATTTAAATATGACACAGCATAAACACATTTTAAAGCATTACACAGTGTCATGTTGATATGCACAATTTTTATGCTTTTATAAGTCAGTTGAAAATAATTCAACTTAAATTTTAAAAAGAAAGAAAATAATTCTTGCCTTCAAAGGTGAGAGCCTGTTTGAAGGAGTTGTTGGTACCATGATGAATGCAATCCCAAGTTGCTAGGGAAAAGAGAAAATAGCAGATTTGGGGCTCCATCTTCCCAGTATGTTTTGCTTTCCCAATGCTTCTACCACAAGCTACCACAAACTTGCTGGCTTGGAGCAGCACCATTTATGGCCTTGTAATCATGAAGGAGAAATTTGAAGCATGAATCTCACCGAACTAAAGTTGTTATGGGTTTGAATACAAACGGTTGCCTGCCCGGAGGCTCATGCACTGAAGGCTTGGCCTGCAGCTGGTAGCTCTACTTTAGGAGGTTCCAAAGTGTAAGTGGTGGAACCCAGATGCATAGCGTACGTCACTTAGGATGTGTGCTTGAAAATCTCTTCCTCTTTCTCTGCTTTCTGGTCATCCCGAGGTGAGTACCCTTTTTCTCATATCTATACCACTGTCACATTACAAGTCATTGTCTAGAACCAAAGCCAACTGACCATGGTCCAAAACCCTATGAAAGCATGAGTTAAACTCTTTTTCTGTTGTCGTGTGAGGTCATAGTGGTCATAGTGATATTAAGAAGCTTACACAAAAAATCAAAGTATTAACAAGCCTGCATGGGAAGTCCAGGAAAGGATATATTTTCTTGTCTGTTTCAGCTTCTAGAAAGTCCAACATTCCTTGGCTCTTGACCCCTTTTTCATCTTCAAAGTCAGCAATCACAGAGCCCCAACAACTGTTTCTGGTTCTCTCTTTGATTTTTTACCTATCTTGCCTCCCCTTTCATTTATAAAAAAAAAAAGTTTTTATACTGAAATCATTAAAATATTCAAGATAATTTCTCAACTAAACATTTGTAATTTGATAGCATCTACAAAACCTCTTTTTACTATGTTAAGGAAGTATATTTTTAGGTTCTGGGGATTTAGACATTAACATACTTGAGTGCTACTGTGCCTGCCAGTTTCTAAGTCACTTTAGCCTCCCCAAGAGTCACCTTGGTTCTTGATAACAGAACCCAACATGTTCAAGAGGTGGGTGGCATCACTTGATCTTAGGGTGGTTAAATACCTATCCAAGGTGCTTAAGAGCACGAAGAGACAAAAAACTAGCTAAAAAATGTCTTAATCCCTTTTGTCTTAAAACAAAATAGAGTATCTAGAGGTTCAGTAGTCATCATGGGCATAAAGAATAGACAAAAAATAAGAGAAATACAATGATCCTTCTCATTTAGTGTCACAGGACCAATGGCAATAACAGCCTGCCCCTGGATTTCACATATTAAAATCTATTATATGGGAAAATTAATATTGGTTAGCAGATTTTCTGAAACTTCTGCCAAATACTTTTCTAATCAATATCCTTGGATTTGTTCTGCTCTACTTCTGTTAATACTCCTCATTTATGGTCATCTCTTTTTCCCTCAGTAAACACTAAGTAAGTTCATTAATGCCAAGAAAAGCACAGCCCAGTGCATAGTGCCTACCAATCTCTTGGATATATCGCTGTTACCATCTCCTCTACTGAATGAGTGCTATAAATAGTAACTTCTTATTCACAATAATTTATAATAAAATGAGAAGATATAACTTCTGGAATCAGGTAATGGTTGGAATATACTAAAATTTTGTTTTCCCTCCAATATGCATGTTTTGGAATGTCAAACACAAATATGATATCATATTAGGAGGTAAGCCCTTTAGGAGACAGTTAGATTGTGAAGATGGAACCCAGAGAAATGAGATTAATGCCCTTATAATATAAATTTTACTCTGCCTTCTCTTTCTTGACTATCTATTAAATACAGACATAAAAAGACTATAGTAAAAATAATGCCCTGGGTGTTGGGGATAGGATCCTGCCAAGACCCTAACATTCCAGCATCCTGACCTCAGACTTGTGGCCTCCAAAACTATGAGCAATTAATTTATGTTGCCCAGTGTATGGTGTTTTTTGTTGCAACAGTCCAAATGGACTATGGTCCTTGTTCTTCCCCACCCATCCCTCTCCCTTCTACTTGCTTTCTCTGAAGAAATATGCTTTCAAAGTGTGGTCTGATCTGTGGAGACAAAAGAACTTGGGAACAGCTTCAACTGTGCATCCAGAATAACAAGGGTCTCTCAGCCCACGTTTCCAACAGCAACTCAATTCTAACACCCTGGGCAAGTGTGACGACAGATTTCCCCAGTCAAATCTAAACCTGGCCGCATCACTGAAAACACCTTAACTTAGCTTGTGGCAGTTAGATAAACTCCATAAATTCATGAGCTCTGGGAGTTGTCACTAGTTAATCAATTTTTGTTCAAGCCATTAAGATTGGAAGTGATTTGTTACAGAGTAGTAAATAACTAATTTGTAATCCAATAAACATGTATTGAATAAAAATAAACAGTTGTTAAAATTTTAAGAATACATAACAGGTAGAAGTAGGGTAATGAGGAGAAGTGTTAGGAAAGATTCCATGGGAAAGGAAATATATGAGTTGAGAGTTATGAATAAATGAGATAAGTAAGACACACCCAACAGAGGAATCAGTATCCATAAGGCAGGGTGAATGATAGGATGGGCAAGCTAGTTAATTTACCACATTACCAAGCAAACCATTGTGAAAGAAGATGGAGAAAAGGTGAGGCACTCAAGTACAAGGAACTTTCTGTGAGCATTGTTCTCTACACAGCAAGGAGCAGAGGAGGCTTTCCAGTACTGAGGATGCACCAGTGATAGCTATAGAGGAAGATGGAGTGGAGGTGGAGAGGAAATAGATGGAGGCAGACCCACTAACTAGAATACTAATCAAAATATGTATAGGATGAATTGAGGCAGTCCAAGCTACCACGAGGAGTGTAGAAAATTCAGAAGACTGTTGATTTAAGAGATTTTTTTGGACAATGAGACCCTAGGTGGCAAGATTTATCTACTGAGTTAGTTGCAAGCTTTGAAAAAATGTTATGTTGTCATAGAAACAGCATAAGGCTGAGCTAGAGAAATGAATTAGTGCACCCATAGCACAAAGGGAGAAGTGATGCAGGGTGACCTTTTATTAAGCACGTACCTCACGTAGCAAGCTAGAGATCATCTTTTTCCTTATGGTATCACATTTATTTCTTAAGAGGAGTTAAACACAATCTATCTTATATTATTGAGGACAAAGAAGCAGAGGCTCAGAGAAGTCAAATAAGGTATCTGGGCTCACACTCTTGAATGGTAGAATCAACAAGTAGACCAATGTGCTTCTCCAAGCCTTATACCATTCTACATACCATAGTATCTTGAGAAATTAACCAAATAAGAAGACGACGATAGAGTCCTAGGGGGAAAATGAAACCGAAAGATCTAGGTAAGTACAGAAAGAAATAGACCTCAAGTCATGGAAGATGGAGACCTGAGGGAGTTGGTGCCCCAGAAGCAGGAATAAAAAATAGTTTCAAGATGGAGGAAACTATCAGGATGGACCCTACAACACTGGGGTGAAGAAGAAGAGGGGATAGTGGGGACATCTGGAGTAATGGCAGTGATGTCGCACTAAAATGGTGGTGCTTGAGGCAACAGTTGAGTAAATGAACAGAGACAATGAGTTTAAGAAACATATTCCCAAAGTCTGGCTGGGAGAAGAAAGAGAAAGATGGAAAGATGCATAAGGGATGCCTCGTGATCTGAAGCATGTGGTAGACTCGGAACAGGAGCATTGCTGATGGGAGAAAGCATATTAGGTGACAGAAGAAAACTCTGCTTCACGAGCTATGAATGCCCTTACTTCATTCTCTAAATTTAGCATCTTCTCTGTGTAACCAGGGATGGTTCTGCTTTTACTGTCTGAAAGGCAGTGACCTCTTCAATTCTGTCACTCCTTGTGTTATTACAAACTTGATCTCTCCAAACCTGGTTTAAAACTTTGCTCCTGAAGGGCTGGTAACAGATTGCTAATGGAGTCTTCACTTCCAGCTTCCTTGCTGCTTCCAGCTTCCACTTCCAGCTGCATGCTGGCACACTGTGTAACCCTCTCCTCTGCTTAATATTGGCTCTTTTCGATTTCCGTACACCAGATACCAAGAGTTCAAGAGATGATTGTGTTCCTGTTTGTATCTGCCTAACCTGTTTGTTCACATAGTGGGTATATAATAAATGTGATAGTGCATGCACAAGTCACTGTGAGCCTCCTGATGAAGTCTTATATTCTTCTAACAGAAGAGGAAAAGCTCTATCTTGATATTTAATCCCTGTGATCCACATGTTATAGGTGAGACTGAACCATTATATCAAAAATCCTTCATCAGATTTCTACTGTGTAAAATCATTATAGTGGCATCAGAACAGACTGTGACTTAGAATTAAACAGTATCTCTGAAAGAAATTCCTGACTCTTCTCTCCTCTGGGCTGTAAAGATGTGCTTTGATGAGTATGAAAGAACAGAGTCATTTTCAATTCTGTGTGTTATTTGTAAGCAGCCATTAGCAAAGGGAATGAATTAAATAATAGCATAGTGATGGCAAGCTGATCAAGAAATTTGACCCAGAAATAAATCCATTAATGTGTTTCTGATTTTAGAGTTAGATTAATTATCAAATTAAGTAGCTGTGGGTAAAGTGATCATTCAGCTCAATGTAAACCACACTCTAACTTCTTTTCTCCCCTGTCTGGAAACCTAATCTGATGTTTAATTTTAAAGCGATATAATAGTCATTAGGTTGGTACATGCAGGACAATCAACTACCTCGTGAATACCGAACAAGTTTCCAGCAAGGAAGCAGGAAGGTATATTCAATTATCAACATAAGCATCTTTTGATATAGTGACTGGGTTGTTTCTTCTTGTTTATCAGTCTTGGTAAGGTCACTTTCTATCAGGTAGTCACAGCATCTGCACACTTTGAGAAAATCTGCCCTCCTTCAGTATCTCCTAGTCTTGGGTAGCCATGAGCATGAAATAAATGAATGGTCAGAATGTTTCCCAAACATGCAGATTCAGGGTCAAATTAAATAATTGTAAGATCACTGCTACCCTATGCTATGAGTACCATCCCTCACACTCTCTTCTATTTCCATCAGTTGGTAGCTAGTCTGGTGGTTGAGTCCTCTTTCAAGCCAAAGGCAGGAACACCAGAGGTGGGGTTGACTTTCTGAAAGGCTGAAGAACATTTTTGACTATGTCATAAATTTTCATTGCTGTAGTATTTAGAGGCTATGTGCCTGAGGGGTTTGTCCATCAGCAGAGACATAAAGCAGTATTCTTGGCTGCATGTGATCAATAAAAATCCCTTGGCCCTTCCGTGAATAGCAGAGACGGTGACCTCAGTGTCACAGAAAACTTCTAATTTGGATAATTACATTCTGCTTCTCCCTGTTGCTTTTGTGGCTTAAATAGCAAATGGAATTCTTCATCTTTGCTCATCAACTGCTGCTTAAGTTACAATGCTGTGAGGTGTTGCTGTGAGCTGTTAAACATCTGCTGAGCCCTACTTTGAAGGTGGCTGCTTTTTAATTGAATTTTACTTTAATTGACTTGAACACACTCTATAGGTAATAAATCAGTTTGCAAAATGCTTTCAAGTCTATTTAGATAAAGAGATTCGTATAAATATCAAAACACAATAATTACTATTTGGAAAGATATTTGGGGTATACTTTTCTTAAAAGATAGTTTGTAAATTTTGAGAATAATAAAGGATACACATTAGTGCTTTTTTTTTTTTACAAATCCAAGAGATTTCAATGAACAAATCAGCCAGTGAGGGTGTTCTTAACACCTGTTTCACAGATTTGGGCTCAGGCAAAGATACACAAAACAAGCTGTTCCCACTAGAGGTCACACCTTTTCTCTTCTCCAGGAAGATAAGTATTGTAAGATCTCTCTCTCTCTCTCTCTCTCTCTCTCTCTCTCACACACACACACACACACACACACACACACACCACACACACACACACACACACACACACACACACACACACACACACGGAATAGAGACAAGTTGGGGCTATCAGATGCTCTTCTGACCCAAACCATCTGTCTCTTTACTGTCACACAAATATCAAAAGTTTCACTATTAAAATTCTGTGCAATATCCCCTGAAGTGCAAATTTATGACTTGATAGGGCTTCCAAACCATTGTGTGATTTTACAGGCTTCCATGGGCTATGTTCCAAATCAAGGAGACAGCAGAGAAAAATACAAACAATTTATGTCTGGAAACTGGGAGGGAAGGAAAAACAGTAGCTGCAGAGAGTATTTGCTGGTGTTGCTGCTGCTGGTGCTGCTGGTGCTGCTGTTTTAAACATGGTGAAAGATTAAATGGGGGTGAGATTCTGAGCCCAGACAGAAAGGTCAGCCTTTAAACGCAAGAAGGGTGGGACTAGTAAATGTCTTTGACTATTATAGTATTTATAGGTAGACTAGAGGCAGTGTGGCTGTCAGAAGCAAGACTGGTAAATTCGTGGAAGCTAGGTAAGGAAAGCAAAGATCAGCTAAGGGAGATCAACTAGAAAAGACTGTGAAAAGTGCAGATTGATCACTAGTCAGAGAAATAAACCCAAAATAACAGCAAAGTGGGTACTAAGCTCTTAGGAAGGTGAAGACTATAGTGGCGGAGTTTGAGGAAGAAATGGTACAGGCATTCTTAAAAATAAATAGGCTTGAGTTGAAATTAGAGTTCATTGTGCCAAAACTCTCCTTCAGAGAAGTATGTCAACACTATCAGTTTGGTAACATTCATCTGATGAGTCCAACAATAGATATTAAATCACGGTGATTTTTTCCTCAACTATCATTGCATTGAACCTGGGCATTCAAATGTCAGGCATGTGTCTGAGAGAATGAGAATTTACGGTAAAAATAAAGTCACATTCTGAGACTTCAGTTCTGGTGTAAATTAGAGTGAGGCAGCAAGATGATGGTTTTGGTGCCATGTTATTGTACTGAGAAGAAACCTGCTAAAAATTGTTCTCCACTCTCTTATTTGATAAGGAACTTGAAGAGTTCAGCTTATACTGCTCTCCTGTCATGTCACACAAGTACTACACAACAGCTTCCGATGAGGCAAATGGGCTGGGTGGAAGAGGAGAAGATCAGAAAAGACGTCAGTCAGATATTCTACCTGTGTCTCAACATCATCAAGCAGACTAGACTGAACTTCACAGCATTGTTACAAAACTTTGTTTTCTGAAAAGTTTGACTTTTTGGAAGTGAAAAGCTGGGGCTGGGTCTCAAAGGTAGAGTACTTGCCTCCAATCTTTAGTACTGGTAACAACAACCAAAGAAAACATTGTAAAAAGTTCTGTTTTAAAAGAAAACATCCAGTTCTACTCTATTTTGTGTGTCTGTGTATGTGTGTGAACTTTTTTATTGAAAATAGATTTTTTTCTCATACAACATATACCAACCATAGTTTCCTTCCCTCCACTCCTCCTAGCTCTCGCCTCCTCTCCCCTCCCCAACAGATTTCCTCCTCCATTTCCTCTTCAGACAAGAGCAGGGCTCCTGTCTAAAGACAATAACAAAACAAAATACAATAGGACAGGTAGAAGTCCTCATAATGAGGCTGGAGGGCAACCCAATAGGAGGAAAGGACTCTCAACATTAGGCAGACAAGTCAGAGACACACCAGATTCCCCTGTTAGAAGTCTATCAAGAAAACCAGGCTAACAGTCATAGCATACATGAAGAGGACCTGGAGCAGACCCAGTCTTTGTGAACCCATGTGAGCCCTGCTTAGTTTATTTATTGGGTATAGGTATAAATTTTTCTCAACTTGCTTTAATAAGGGCTCAACCTCCTCTTTAGCCCACCACCCACCGATGGTAGTGAAAAAGAAAGGTTATTAGGTTACAGAAGTAGACCTGTTTAGAAATAGTTCTTTGGAGCAATTCCAATCTTCATTGTTCTCAGTCCAGTCCACTAGCAAGCACCAAACACAAATCATCAGCAGCAGACAAGTTCACTGGACAGATACCACACAGCAAACAGCAGCTGTATTTCAGTCCACTCAGCAGACACCACATGCAAACCTTCAAGGGCAGTTCAATACAGAAGGAACTTCAAGGCTCACCAGGTCTGTGGAAGCAGCAAGAAGCCACAGGAACCTTATGAGAAGTTTTTTGGTGAGTTTCTCTCTATGATGTCACCACAAGTAAAGCTCAACAACACAATGTAAGGAGAACCAATATATGTGTGCCATCAACAAAGAATAGTGAGGTGGAGCAAAGCAAACCAGTGCTCAAGCTCCCACTGTATGTGGGATCATATTTATACTCCTTCATCACTCATCCTTTTATGTGTTTGCTTTAGCAAAACATCCTTTCACCTCTGTGCCCCAGGAAAACATCATTTGATATAACTGACTTTCCAAACAAACCAGAAATTTCCATTTCAAGTGGGCCATGTTCTCTTGCTGTCCTTCATCCCCTCTGACTCCTACCATCTTTCCCCACCACCTTCTTCTGCAAGGTTGTGAGTTTGCCCAATCTCCAAGGGGAAGTACCCAATCGAGAACTCCAATTTAGACTTTTTTTCTCATTTCTGGCTAGTGGTCTCTGCACTTGCACCTATCTGCTGCTGGCAGAAGCTTCTCTGATGATGACTAGACAAGGCATTGATCTATAAATATAGGAAGATATCATTAAGAATATTTCATTGATTTTTTTCTTTTGGTTCTACCCTAGAGCTGAACTTGAAGGGAATCTTTGAGCTAACTAGTCTCCAGTTCTGGGTTATTCAAGAAAATTAGGGCATGGGCCTCAAGTTAACCCAAACACTGGCTACTCATTCCCACATGCTCTGTATCACTATTGCCCCAGCAATCTTGCAGGCTGAGCAGATTATAGGTGGAGGGTTTTTTGTTTGTTTGTTTGGTTGGTTGGTTGGTTGGTTTTTTTTTGGTGTGAGATTTCTCTTTTCATAGCCTGAGAAGTACCTGCTCATGCCAAATAGAATAGACTGTGGGAGAGAAGCCTTTAAGTCCACACCAGCTCCACCATTCTATTTGCTACAACAGCAAGGAAGTTGTCCTTGTCAAAATTCTAGATACAACCATATTGGTTTCACAATCCACAAATGGCTTTGGATCCGTAGTCTGAAGAATGTTCTTTGATATTTGCAGTGGTTCATATACTCTTAACATGAAATGTGGTGAAGTTGTATTGTGTTCTACTATTACCAGAAAATGTGCTAGGCAGCAAAGAGTCTGATGACAAAAAATAAATTCAAAAGTTAACGAAAAACAAGGCCTCTGAAAAAGTAGCTTCACGTCTGCTCTGCTTCCCAGAGTTTGACATCCGTAGGATAAGAACAAAAGTAACTGAAGAACAAGAACATATAGAAAGGAATGTAGGGAAGGAGAAAGCATGGAAGGAGACATCTTGATGATTACAAAGGTGGTTGCGGACCATCTCTGATAGAACACCTCTGACCCAAGCCTGAACAACACACTGTCATTTGCTAAACAAAAATAACAAGCCATTACTTCTAAAAGCAGCAGGGACATATGGGACTCCTCTAGCACTGAGACAGGTGTTTATTTGAATTGCTGAATTGCTGAAGGTCCATGATGAACATCTTATTTGAATTACTGATGAAGTCAGATCTAATTTTGGCATGTTAGGAATTCAGAAGTTTAAGGAAGTCAAACCTTAGGAGCAAAAAAGAAAGTGATGCCTAAGGTATTAAATTATTGTCACTAAGATAGTCATTTACCTCATATCCTGTCCTTAGTGTATTCTTTTGAAAGATCTCCATTTTGTGTCCTCAAGCTACTTATCAAGAGATGAAGACTGTGAAGAGAGTAGAGAGTGTTGAGGTCAAAGCAGGTTAATCCAGAAAGAAAGTTCTACAGCCTGAGCAGCGTGACTCAGGCTCTTTGTTTATGAGGAACAGAAAAATAGTAATTTAATCAGAAGAATAAAGAAGGGCTGGAGAAATGTCTCAGCAATTAGGAACATGGGCTGCTCTTCCAGAGAATCTGAGTTTGTTTGCCTGTACCCACATGGTGGCTCACAACTACCTGTAACTCCAATTCAAGGGAATCTGATGCCCTCTGCTGGCCTTAGTGATCACCAGGTATTCACATAGTACACAAACATACACATGCAGGCAAAACAGCCATAAATGAAGAAAATAAGAAGGAAGGGAGGAAGGAAGGAAGGAAGGAAGGAAGGAAGGAAGGAAGGAAGGAAGGAAGGAAGGAAGGAAGGAAAGGGAAGGAAGGGAAGGAGAAAGTCAGTGCTGATTGGTTGATTTACAAATTGAAGTAAGCATGCAGGAAGAAGAGGGTCCAGAGAATGGTGGTTCAATCTAACAAGAACCAGTCGAAATTTCTTCAAAGGACTATCGCTGTGGTAGTCCAATTCTACATATGTCTCTGTTCAACTTAGTCTCCAATGACCTAGGCTGGGTCACCCTATGGATGTCAGGATATCCCTCTTTGCTAAGGGATTGCATGGCATATTAACTATTCTACCCAATGTGTCTGTGCCCAATGAGAGAGGGATAATCCTGTAGAGCACTGAATCTCAACCTTCCTAATGTTACAACCCTTTAATACAGTTCCTCATGTTGTAGTTATCCACAACCATAAAAGCATTTCATTGCCGCTTCATAACTGACATTTTGCTACTGTCATGAATTATAAAGTAAAAAATTATAAAGTAAAGTTGATACACAGGCTATCTGATATGCAACCTACAGGTTAAAAAGCATAGCTGTAGAGCAGAACTGGGACATAACTGATAAAATAATGTCTAGATTTATATAGAGAAGTATCACAGGATATAAACCAACACTGCCATTAGTGAATGAAAGTAATAAAGAAGACAGTAATGTGAAGGCCTGAAGGGTCCAAAGAAGTCAGCTGGTGTGAGGTCTATACATGTCCCAAATCCGAGGCAGATGGCCTTGACTATGTACATCCATTTTCAGGACTGAATTTGGAATTCAAATTAAGCAATATTTGGATGGAAGACATACAACTTTACTGGGCTCTCTTAAACAGAACATCAAAGAAGATCTTTGTAAATAAATCATATTGCTGTAAATGTTACATAAACCTTGAAGGACTGGAATAGCTACTCAATGTGAAACTGGGTTAAAGTACAATTAGCAGCAAATGCTGAATACATATTTATATACAAAGTATATGTATGTATATATAAATAATAAATTGCCATAGCTTTGGGAGTTATGGAACAGCTTGGTTTACTCTTCCCTTTATCATTTACCATGTGGTCCTGTATTTTTGATACACTTCCAGTGCAAATTTGGCATCCCTCCAAAACCAACAATAGGTGATTATGGAAAATACTAGGTTATTTTAAGATTAACAGACTGCAGATTGTTTAAAGATAAAACAGTACTGTAATATCACTTACTTGAGTCATTAAACACTACATAGCTTGAAATCAATCTTTTCATAAGTTTAAGATATACAACATTAAAGACAGCAGCATAAAGCTCAAACACAATGTTATAGACACCCACTTACAATGAAAATCTGTTCTAATATTTATATGGGCCTGTTTCATTGGGTTTTACATGTGAGACACTAAGAAACCAAGAGAGGTGTGTCAGTTTCCTCTAATGTCAACCTTATCTATATGACACTCCTTTAGAATATTGAATTTTGAAGATTTAATTTGACTTTCCCAGATGAAATAGTGCATTTTTCATGACTTGAGTTTTAGGGATAGACTCATTTTCATGAATGAAAGATTATTTCCATACCTCCTAGGTGTTCTTTTCTCAATAAGGTTGGGTTTGCATGGGAAATCAGCAATATCTTATATGGAGGACTGCAAAAGAACCCTAGTCAGGGACAGAGAATCATCTCTTGATCTTCAACATGGCTACTTATCAGAAGGAACAATATATTTTTTTTTTATCACAACCACATCACTGAGAATTACAACTTTAATTTTAATAATAATTTTTATTTTCTGTCTTCTGGAGATATTTTATTATTCCTTCTCTCAGATCTTTTAAATTTATATGGTTATCAACCCCCAAATAAAATAATTCATAGAATTAATTGCTACATATAACAAATTATATGTATACATATATGCTACATATTGTAGGGCTGGTGGTATTTTTATTTTTATTTCCATTCAGCCTCAAGTGCCTGGCCCAGAATCTCCACTGAACATTTTGAGCAAGCACATGTTTATCTTAAAAACTCTGAATAGTTTGCTAAAGGAACTTTACTTTCTAGAAAATCATTAGGCAAAATCTGATTAAAGAGAAGAGTAAAACTCCTACAAAAAAGTAAAATTTCTTCTACCTGCTGGCTATAGTTCGAAATTCATTTTACAGGAAGTGAAAGTTTCACAGCTACTAACCAGGGGCAAATACTTAAAACTTACACTTCTTTATACATGAGAGTTTAGATATTCCTGGGTGTTGATTATGGAGGCTTGGAAAAGAAAGATGTTCCAGCCACAATGTCTCAGTGATGGAGATAAGGATAAAGAATTTTCACAAGGAGGCAAATGGCCAGAGGATAAGAGCATCTCATGCTCTCACGATGTCTGGTTCTTAAGACATAAACGGCAAATTGAACAAAGAAAGTTAAGAGAAGATTAAACTAAAAGATGGTGACATACATATATTTTTCTTGGCTAAGATGCTTTTGCAACAGGGTAAAAAAATAAGAGAGTCTTCAACTTTTAATTTTGAGGCAATGCTTTGGAATGTAGAAATAAATTTTGAGGTTAAGCATTTATACTCCAATCAAAGTGTTTATAATAGGCATAACAGAGCATGATACAAACTTATAATACAGCTAATCAGAGTTTGTGGAATATGCTCCTGTCTGTATGTCTAGGATTAAAATACTGAAGAAAATGTGCACTCTAAAACTCATTATTGTACTTATGAGACTGTTTTTGCAACAGCAAAGCATAGGTTTTATGTTTGGGGGAGACCCTTGAGTGACATAGTAGTAATAGTTATGCAAGAAGAGGAATTCATATCAGTTAGGTTGTGAAGAGTTTCCCATCATATCGTGAACCACTTGCCTGCTCAATGTACAAAAGCTTTACAAAAAATAGCAAAATACTCAAGAACAAATAATACCTAACAAAGAATTTCCCTTGGTCAATGGCATGACCTATCACAATAGTTCTACAAAGGAAAATGGAAAGAGAAAAAGAAAACAAATAATAATTTGTCTGGAAATCAAGATAAAGGGAGAAAGTGTGAAACATGTTGAAGTGGAAACCTCTGGTTTCTTTGGAAAGTCGGTTACGTCAAATGATATTTTGCTGGGGCACACAGGTGAAAGAATGTTTTGCTAAAGCAGACACATGACAGAATGTTTTCCTGAAGCAGACACAGGTAAAAGGATGTTTTGCAATAGCAAACATGTGAAAGGACATATGATGTTCAGAAGGAATGTAAATATTACTCCAGAGACAACGGTAGCTCGCGCATTGCTTTACTTTGCTCTATCTCACTATTCTTCACTAACAACTTGCATGTATTGGTTCACTTTACATTGCATTGCTGAGCTCCACTTGTGGTAATGCTGTAGAAAGAAACTCGCTAAAGAGCTTCTTGTAAGATTCCTACAGCTTTTTGCCAGTTCCACAGCTCTTCAGCGAGTTTCTGGTTGGCAAGGCTTGTGCTTTCTTCTGGACTGAACTGCCTTTGCAGGTTCTCAGGTAGTGACTGTCAAGTGGACAGCTGCTAATTCATATTTTGTGTTTGCTACTGGACTGAACTGCAGATATCCTGACCACAAAGACTAGACTTTCCCTCAAAGAACAATTTCTAAACAGGTCTACTTTCCCTGTGTCCTGATAACTTTTCTACTACCTCTGGTGGGCTGTGGGCTAGATGGGAGGTTGAATGTTTATTAAAGTAGGTTGAGAAAAATTGTGCCTACAACATGTGATTAAAGTAGGATACTTAATGGAAATTTTAGTGGTCATTGGATACAAAATTGCTCAATTAATAAAGAACAGTTATATTAAAGTAAATTTTTAAAATAAAGTTGATAGACTGGTGGAGCACAGATATACTATATATGTTAATACCAAAGGTTTTAAATAGGTATTCAATGAAGAATTTTCAAAATAGTCTCATGGGTGGGCAGTTGATGTGACAACACTGATGATGAATCATGGGAGCTCATGTAACCACAGTTGGTGCTCTGAGTGACATCATGTTTGCCATCCCACACTGTGCGTGATTCCTCAGTAAAGCCACAGCATTGCAGGGTAAGAGCCTCTTCACTAATGTTGGGAAGTCTCTTCATTTTACCCAGTCCAGGAATTTGGAGCTAGAGATGTTTGGTGGTAGTGTGGTTGCCTACCATTGATTTTATGTTTGGGGAAATACGGTTTATTACACAGTAGAAACAAACCAAATGAAAAAAATTAATAACTTTGGTAAAGTCTCAGAAACTAAAAGTAGTCCTATTTCAAATGTTTAAATTAAGAATACCAACTTATGTCACAGAAGACAATTATGAAATTATTTTTATTACTACAATTTAATGTCTCAAAATAAACTACAACATTAGATTTAAAGCTGAATGGTAATATTTAATATAAATAAACGATAGCTCCTGTATTTATCACTTGTTGGGAGCAACCTTGCTTAAACATTAACTGTCTTGTCAGCCATAAGTGCTTACTGGCACAATGTCTTGACCTCTACGGAAAAGTACTAGCCCAGTTGAGAACAAATAGCTATAGATTTTGTGAAGAGGTACCTAAGTAACCCATTCTGTTTCGTTCTTTCTACTGAGCTTTTTACCCAGCCAACATCCTGTGTTTGAGAACACATGTACTCCTCAGAGACAAAGCAACCATGTTCTACCCCCCTTACCCCACATCCTGCTTCTATAAGTATATAACTGTTGTATATAACTGTTGTGGGGAAAATAAAAATTTGTCAGCTTGATCAGACCTCTTGACTTGTTACCCATTCTTTGTGTCTCTTGCTCCCCCATTCTCTTCCAGGTGATCCCCCAGTCCCCATTCACCACCCGTGGGCTGTGGCATCTGGCGTCTGAACAGGGACCCCTAAGGGGTTGCAGAGGAGAGAGCGCTGCTCATCATGGAGAGTAGGCATACCTGCTCATCTCCAGAAGCCCCCCCACCCCCCAGCGAGTTGGCCTCAGCACGATGCCACAGTCTAGCCTTCCATGAGATAGTCTAGAGGATTATAGCTTGGCACAGATCTTAAGATAAGACATGGGACAAACATTTTCTAAACAGTCACTTTTTGTGTCAGGCCTTAAAGAGTTCCTCAAGATTTGAGGTAGAACTAGGAGGAGATCATAAAAGAAAGAAAGACAGCATCATTTGTAGAAGTCAGAAGAAGACACCAAGACTGAATAAAATAGCAAGTTGGACTGGTGGCCTGAGCAGCCAAGAAAGATAAGAACCCCAAACTATGGCCTTGACAGATACAAGGGCATTTGTGATTAGTAGTTCAGGGACACATAGACCATATGATGGAGGCTTGTGAGAAAATGAGAGGTGAGAAAGGTTATTTTTATCCCAAATTATTATCTGAAAAGATCCAGAAGAAGAAAAATAGGAGCAATGTTGTGACCTTAACATTTGTGTTTCTCTCAGCTCTAAACTAATGCTGAAGCCCTAAGCAACTGTATCATGGTATTTAGAGACATGGTGTTAGTGAAAAAATTAAGGTTAAATTTGGTCACAATGCCAGGATGATTATGGTAGAATTAGTGGTACATAGAATGAGAAAGAGATTGCTGGTTGGCCAATGAGTACTAAACTGTATTTAGACATGAGTCCAAAGTCTGGTGTGCTATTGTACAGTTGGGCGACCAAATTTTGTTTGTGTACTACACATCTCAGAAAGCCAGAAGAATGGATTTTTAACATATTTGCTATAAATAAATGATCAGTGTTTGAAGACATAGGCATGATTAACTGGTGATAAAACGATTACAAGCACAGAACCACTGTGTAGTGTGTATAGTTTCTGTGTTTTTATATGTCAGTTAAAATAAAATTAAAGTAAATGAAACAAAAAAATGAGTAGAAGTGGTCATACATGCATTTGGGAGGCTTATGAAATCAAGAGTTTGAAGCCAGTATGGAATATATAGTGAGACTATGTAACAAAAAATATAATTTTAAAAAAAGAAAAGAAGCAAGGAAGTGAATCCTCATAAGAAACTACTCAATGTATGAGCTTAGCCTCAGACCTCTGGCCTTCACATCTCTAAAAATCCTAATATTTAAGTCATTCGATTAGAAATTGAGAGAATAGATAAAAGGACCTGCTGCTAAGCCCAGTGACCCAAGTTCAGTCACTGGGACCCAAATAGTGGAAGGAGAGAGCCAGTTCCCCTAAGTTGGGACCTCCACACAGAGTGTGGCACATGCGTACCCATACACATACAGGCAGACGCTGTAGATACGGAAGTTATACAAAAGGCAGACCACCCAGTCAAAGTTCAACATAGGCAACAACCAAAATGAGATTATATATCAAGAAATTGGCTTTTAAATTATTATTTAAAATTGGCAAGACTGGTTTTTCAAAGATGAGGAGACTCCAATGAATGAGAGGTTTGAAAGAAAACAGAAAGACTAATTAAGGAAGCAGAGATCTCCCAAACCAGGAGGAAGAGTTATTGAGAACATAGCACAGGAGTTCATTTTAAACCAGGGAAAGGACTATTTGTAGTATGAGTAGAGAAGTTTGCAGAATTGCCACTTGGGACCAGTTATTATTCTGCATGCAGGAAGTGCTAGAAGAATAAAATGCCAGATTAGAGAAAGATGGATTCCACAAAATGCCTAATTGATGTGAGGGTGGAATTGTGTCAGGGTTGATCACAATATACTATGTAAATGTTTGAAATTCTCAAATGACAAGAAACTGCCTCTGCCAAATAAATACTAATTGAGAGGCATACTGGCTTACCATAAACTCTCATAAGTTTTTCCCCTCCAACTTTATGAAGAGTCTTCAACTGTTTATGAAAATAATGGAAATTTGTATTTCATTATAGCTGTATGGTTAAAAAATATGGTAGTTACAAACAATATTATTTACTTGCGTTTAAGAGAAAAGGAGGGACACATTTATCTATTATAGTCAATAAAAATAAATAAAATATGACTGGTTCTACACAATACTCAGCCAAAAGCAAGCCTTAGAAATGTCCAATGTAACCCCGAGGGCTAGAAATAGTTTTCAATGACTAGAATTGGTTGATTTTTTATGGGTCTAATAAATGTCCATTATTTATACAAAATTTAATTTGTATCAAATTGTATTTCAGTATTGGTTTCTTTTAAAACCACAGTGCTACTTGGGCTCTATTATTCTATGCTTAAAATACTTTTAAATAGAGCCATCTGAGCTCTAACTAATCTCATTGACAGCCATTATTAATATGATTTGACGCTGACTTTTCTACCTCCCGAGACTCACATGTTCTCCCTCCCTAATATCTAGCAACTCTCAAATAGATATGAAGTTATCAAATGTGAGTTTCACCATTTTTTATCATTTACTCAGAAAGTAGTGAGAAAACAAAAGCATGATTTCTTATATAGACTAATCTATATATAATATACATAGCCCGGTTACAGATAATCATTGAGCCATTCTGTTTGCAAAAGGAGGAAGTTTTTAAACACTGCCATCTACTGCAGAAGTAGCAAAGTGCATGGACATTTTATGAACTAGGAAAAAAATACAAGATAACGTCATATTCTGCCATACCCATCTCTATTAGTAAAGTGATGAAGATGATTTCAAATAAGAATTGGTTGGAAGTAACTGGAGCAAGTTTGGAAGAATTACCCATTAAAGATAAACAAAATTAAATATTTACTGCCATGACAGCTTTGAGAATAACCAGCCTTCTTCAAAAGC
Organism: Rhabdomys pumilio; assembly: GCA_030674055.1. Classification (NCBI taxonomy): domain Eukaryota; kingdom Metazoa; phylum Chordata; class Mammalia; order Rodentia; family Muridae; genus Rhabdomys; species Rhabdomys pumilio. The sequence continues at coordinate 707,143 of JANHMN010000030.1, read as the reverse complement.
AAGACTGAAGACTTGTGGGCTCTGACATGTCGAGACTAGTTTGAACCCGGAATGCATCATTGTCAGTGGCCACAAACCTGTTCTGACTCACTGTATAATAATCACCTTGAACACTGAGTGCAAGCCTAGTTTTAAGATATCCTTAAAATGCCTTCAGTAAAACTAAATAGATTTTCTTCTGGCTTTTAGAGTCCTTGAAATTCTCAGTTCAAGGAAGGTCAAATAATTATATCATAATGCGTACAGATAACTCATCTTTTCTACAGATTTTTATTATAATGCGGCTGCTTTTAGAAGTATAATTTAATTCATTGGCTTTCTATATCTCACTTGAGTGTATATTTGCCAGAAAGTTTTATGAGTACTATCTATAGGGCCTTTATTACCCTAACATTAGAGGAAAAAAATAGCATTGACTAAATTCAAAGAAAAGAATATGTTTTCTTTGTTGAGTCTCTACTTGTCTAGGGAAAAATCATTATCTAAACCTTCATAAATGGTATGTGTTTGTCTTACTGAACTGTATGATCTACTCTTTGGTTTTGTCATTATTATCTAGTAATATTAGACGAAGGTCAGGACTCTTATGGAAGAGTTATTGAAAAGACTGAAGGCCCTGAAAAGGATAGGAATTCCACTGGAATACCAACAGAGTCAACTAACCTAGACTTCTGGGAGCTCTCAGAGATTGACCCATCATCCATGAGCTAGAATGCAGCCCCCAGCACAGATGTAGCAGACGTACAATTCGGTCTCCATGTGGGTCCCCCAACAACTAGAGCAGGGCTGACCCTAAAGCTGTAGCCTGAGTGTGGAATCTGTTCCCCACCAGGCTACCTTGTCTGGCCTCAGTGAGAGAGGATGCACCCAGTCCTACAGAGACTTGAGATGGTGTGTGGGGGGGCACCCAGAAGGAGCCCATCCTTTCAGAGGAGAAGGGGATGAGGGAAAGATCTGGGTGGACTGCAGCATTTTGGATGTAAGCAAACAAATAAAACTGTATGTTGTATTTGCCCTGATTTCTCAACTTCAAGTGATAGAATCTAGTTCTAACTGACTTGGTTGTCCTCTGTAAGCCTAGTTAGTCATGGGCCTGGATTACCTTGTCTTCTTGCTGATCCAGGAAGTCTTTACTGGGGCACATGCTAAGAATTCACAGCAGACTACACCAGTTTGACTTCTTCAAACAATTCAGAAACTCTGACTGGTATTCCTACTTTGATAAACATAGACCACTAAAAATTCTGTCTCATTTTATCCCCCCTTTTTATTAAATTATTTTTATTTAGATTTCAAATGTTGTCTCCCTTTTCAGTCCCCTCTCCCAGAATTCTTCATCTCATTCCCCCTTCCCCTTTGCTTATGAGAGGGTGCTCTCTCACCTACCCACTCACCCCCACTAGTATCCCCCTTCCCTGAGGAATTTCTACAGGATTAGGTGCATCCTTTCCCACTGGTGCCAGACAAGGCAGTCTTCTGTTACATATGTGCTGGGAGCCACAGACCAGCCCATTATGCTGTTTGGTTGATGGCTTAGTCTCTAGGGGCTCTGAGGAGTCTGGGTTAGTTGATAATGTTATTCTTCCTATGGGGTTGCATTTCTCTTCAGCTCCTACAGTCTTTCCCTTAACTCTTCCATAGGGGTTCCGAACCTCAGTTCAATGGTTGGGTATAAGTATCTGCATCTGTCTCAGTCAGCTGATGATAGAGCATCTCAGAGGACAGTCATGCCAGGTTCCTGTCTGCAAGTACAACATAGAATCAGTAATAGAATCAGAGTTTGCTACCAGTGAATGGGCTGAATCCCAAGTTGAGCTGGTCACTGAATGGCCTTTCCTTCACTCTCTGGTTCATTTTTGTCCCTGCATTTCCTTTAGACAGGAACAATTCTGTGTCAAAATTTTTGAAGATGGGGGCCATATCTATCTACTGGATTTGGTTTCTTCAGGTTCTATCTCCCCACCGTTAGGTATTTCAACTAAGGTCATCCCTATTGAGTTATAGGAGCCTCTCACATACCAGGTCTCTCGAACTTCCTAGGGGTTTCCCTTTCCCATCCTTTGCCACCACTTCCTCCTTGTAACATACTTTCATTCATTCTCCTGGCCCCCTGGGCTTCTCTCCTGTCTCCCCTGATACCTGATCCTGCCCCTTTACCCTGCTTCCCTTCTTCCCTCCCTCTCTTCTTTCCTTTCCTCCTCTATCATAAATTAGTGAAGTGTTTTAGTTCTTTTGGTTTGTGTCACTTTGATTCTTGGGCCTGACTTTGCATCTGCTTAGCTCAGTATTCTGGGATCTAATAAAAGGGAAATTTCAGAGGCGATGAGAGAGAGTGCAGTCATAGGTGAAGAACCATTGGATTCTCCTGGAGAGAGCAGAAGGGAGTTGATCAGAGTCACCTTCTCTCTTCAAGGCAGGGGGTAGTGTGCAGACAGGGGACCAGGTGGTACCCCTCCTGGAGGAAGCCTTAGAGAGCTTATGGATGTGAGGTATTCCGTTGTTAAATCCTTTTGTAGATAATTTCATTTGGATGTCCTGCTTTCTTGTAATTACCAAAAGATAGATATGATGTGGCTCTTTAATAAAGAGGTGACCTACTAGAGTCCCTGGGTTCAATCCCTAGCACCACAAAAAAAAAAAAAGTTAAAAGTTAAATTTTAAAATAGACATTTTATTCAAAATGGCTGTAGATGTTAATTATATTTTACATGGCAGCAGTCTTTGTTCTAGAATGAGTGGACTTTAGGAGTCACCAAGATCCCTGGGTATCTTGTAGTATTCATAAGGAGAATGGTATGTCAATGAAAAGGTTACAGTGGTTTTCAAGGACAGCGGATGGGGCACTGTGCTCACTTACACAAAGGAGAAAAATTATTGTGAGAAGTAAAGAGAAAGCACTGACCGGAAGAGGTGGAAGGAGACAGAAAATAAAGGCCGAACTGGTAGCTTAGATGCTGATCTTGAGGGGAAGGGATAGATCTGGAGGAGGAGGGAAATTCAAATACAGCACCATGATTTAATCATAATCATCTAATATCACACAAATAATATGTTGCATGTAGTTTTAAAGTCACGCTACCACTATGCCTGGGGGCTGTTGTGATAACATCCCACTCCCGACTTAGCTCCGGATCCGTTGTCACCAGCACTTACCTGGCTTGCCTGGGAGCTGTTGCACTCTGGCCACTCCTGGCTCCTTTTTGTCCCACCCAGCTTGGCTCCATGGTCGCACCAGCTCTCCAGGAGTCAAACACTCCACCAGCCCCCTCCCAAGGCCCTAGAATCCACGGATAAAGGATAGACAGACAGCTTTATTATTTTAGAACTTGCCGCCTAGGTACAATTGCTGGGCACAGAATCTCCTGCCTGGAAAGGCATGCCCTCCTCAATTATTATCTCTGTTTCTCCTCATGGTTTGCATCAACTAGCCCCTGCCAACCTCCTTGGCCTTCCGCCTGTAGCAGAGGCCTCTGGTTCTAACTGCTCTGAGATTTTACATTATTGCTGCATGTTTCTCTTTCCAAAGCCTTGGCGAAAAGCCCTTTCTCTCTCTCCCAGTCTCTCGTTCTCTTGGGACCCGGAAGTCCCACTTGTCCCTTCCACCCAGCAATTGGATCTTCGCATTCTTTATTAACAAGTCAAGAACCAATTAGGGAACCAGACCTTAGCATTCCTACAATAATATGCAGCAGTTGGACTATTTTAAGTTCTTGTTTTGAGAACCTTTTATTTCATCAAAACACTTCCTGGAAATGGTAACAAATATACAAACAGTAAGATTTCATTCGATTTGGTACATAAAAAACTTGCAGTCAAATATAAGAGAATGTAGAAGTTGACTAACCGGAATAAATTATTTAGTCAACACAAAAAGATAGTGATTAACTAGACCCTTAATTCTGTATTTTACTTTACTTTTTGAAACCTTGCTCTTTATAAGTGGAGGGTCCCAGAAAGTGACAAATTTGCTAGTTCCTTGTTAACTAGACACTCAGAGTACTAACCCTTGTATAGTCTACGATAACCTATATATAGCACGTGTACTGGTCTTTCTAGTTTCTCTCTCTCCCTTCCTCCTTTCCTCTTTACCTTCCTTCCTTCCTGTATGTCTGTCTTTCAAGACAGAGTCTCACTATGTAGAATTGACTGACCTGAAACTCAAAGAGATTCACCTGTCACTGATGTTCCTGTTTTTGATTCCTATTCATATAATTTTGACAGAACTATATGATGCATAATTCAGAGAGAAGTCACTTGAATTAAGCCAAATGCAAAATTTTTCATATTTGGATGAATTTTGGGGGGTGTAAATCCTCCTCCTCCTCCTCCTCCTCTTCCTCCACCACCACCACCACTACCACCACCACCACCACCACTACCACCACCACCACCACCACCACAACAACAACAACAACAACAACAACGACAAAATAACAGGAGTCAACAAACATTGCTCATTGGTGTCTCTCAACATCAATAGTCTCAATTCTCCAACAAAATGACACAGATTAAGAGAATTGATGTGAAAACAAGATTCATCCTTTTGCTGCATCCAAAAAACACATCTTATCATCAACATAGGCATCACCTCAGGAAAAAAAAAAGGATAGAAGAAGATATTCCAAGAAAATGGACCTATAAAGCAATCTAGTATAACCATGTTAATAATTGACAAAATAGACTTCAAACCAACTCTAATCAGAATAAATAAGGAAGAAGACTGCTTACTCACTAAAGGAAAAATCCACCAAGGTGGCATTTCAATTATTAACCTCTATGCCCCAAAACACAAAGGCAACCATTTTTGTAAAAGAAGAACTACTGTAGCTTAAATCACCTATTAACTTCACATATACCTGTTAAATAGACAGGTCATCCGAACCAAAACTACACAGAAATATGCTGGAGCTAGCTGACATCATAAACTAAATGGACCTAACAGAAATTTACAGAACATTTCCCCCAAATGCAAAAGTATATACTTATTTCTCAGTTCCTCTTGGAACTACCTCAGATTTTGCTCACATACTTGGTGTAGTGGTTTGAGTAGGTTTGGCCTTCATAGACTCTTGTATTTAAATGTTTGGCTCATGGAGTGAGCACTGTTAAGAGATGTGGCCTTACTAAAGGAAGCGTGTCACTGTGGGGTTGGGCTTTGAAGTTTCTATTCTCAAACTCTGCCCAGTGTGGAATTCTAATCCCCTCCTGGCTGTCTGGGAAGGACAGTCTCCGGGCTGCCTTTAGCTCAAGATGTAGAACTCTCAGCTCCTTCTCTAGCACCACATCATGCTATAATTATAATGATAATAGATTGAACATCTGAAACTCTAAGCCAGCCACAATTAAAAGTTGTTTTGGTCATGGTATCTCTTCACAGCTAGCAAATACTTGGACAAAAAGCTGAATATCAACAACAACAGAAAGTTTACAAACTCATGGAAACCGAACAACTCACCACTGAATAAAAATTGTGTCAAAACAGAAATTAAGAGAGAAATTAACGACTTCCTAGAATTGAGTGAAAATACAATACACTTAAACTTAGAGGACACAGTGAAGGCAGTTCTAAGAGGAAATTCACAGCATAAATGCCCACATTAGAAAACTGGAGAGATCCAATACTAGTAACTTAGTAGCACACCTGAAAGCTCTAGAACCAAAAGAAAAAAATCAGACCCAGAAAGAGTAGATGGCAAGAAATGCTCAAATTCAGGGCTGAAATCAATAAAAGAAACAACAAAACATGACACAAAAAAAATCAATAAAAAAAAAAAGTTGGATTTTTTTGAGAAAAATCAATAAAATTAATAAACTTTTAGCAAAATCAACTAAAAGGCAGAGAGAGATTAAATTTTAAAACTTGAGGTGAAAGGGTGACATAATAGACACTGAGGAAATCCAGAGAATCATAAAATGTATCTTAAGAAACAGACTCCACCTAAAATAAATGGACACTTAATAAACACTACTTGCCAAATTTAAATCAAGATCAGATAAGCAATTCAAACACAGTGAAATAGAAGTAGTCATTAAAAATCTACCAACCAGTAAAGCTCAAGGTCAGCTGATTTTAGCACAGAATTCTACCAGACTTTCAACGATGAGTTAATGCCAATACTCTCAAGTTTTTTCACCAAATAAAAATGGAAAGAATATTGGCCAATTTATTTTATAAGACCAGTTTTCCCGATATCCAAACCACATACCCCCCCAAAACAGAACTATAAACCAACTTTTATTATAAACATAGACACAAAACTTTTTGATAAAATATTTGCAAACCAAAAAGATCCACCATGATCAAGTAAGCTTCATCCCAGAGAAGCAAGGAAAGACATATAAAAATCAGTAAATGAGGTTCACCAAGTAGACAAACTGAAAGACAAAAACAACTATGATCATCTTAGATGCAGAGAAGGCCTTTGGTTAAATTTAACACCCCTTCATGATTAAAGTCCTAAAAAGATTAGGGATATAATTAATGTACTTCAACATAATAAAGACAATTCACAGCAAGCCCATACCCAACATCAAATTTAATACAGAGAAACTCAAAGCAGTTTCATTAAAATCAGGAAGAAGATAAGGCTGTTCACTGTCTGCATACTTACTCAATACAGTACTTGAAGTTTTAGCTAGAGATATAAGACACCTGAAAGATGTTAAAGGGATACAAATTAGAAATGAATAAGCCAAAGTATCTTAATTTGCAGATGATACGATAGTAAACTGTTGTATGTAGCTTTATGCTACTCCACTTAAGCAAACTGACCCTAAAAACTGCCCCAGGAAACTCTTGTAGCTGATAAGCACTTTCTGAAAAGTAGATGGATTCAAATTAACCAACAAAAATCAGTAGCCCTCCTATATTAAAATAAAAACTGGATTGAGAAAGAAATGAACAACACCTTTCACAGTAGCCTCAAATGATGTAAAATATCTTGGGGTAACTCCAACCAAGCAAATGAAAGACTTCTATAATAAAAATTTCATGTCATTGAAGAAAGAAACCGACAATATCAGATAACTGAAAGATTTTCCATGCTCATAGGATTAATATAGTAAAAATGGTCATCCCACAAATATCAACCTATTTATTCAACTTAGTCCCCACCAAAATTCCAGCACAGTTTTTCAGAGACCTTGATAGAACAGTTTTCAACTTTATATGGTAACATAAAAACGAAAGCAAAAACAAAAACAAAAAACAAAAAACCCCAAAAACCTCAGAATAGCTAAGACAATCCTGAATTATGAAAAAATTGCTGGAGGTATCACCATTCATGATTTCAAGTTGTACTACAAAGGTATAGTAATAAAAACAGAATCATACTGTCACAAAAACAGACATGTTGATTAATAGAATCAAATGGGAGAACCAGAAATAAGTCTACATACATAGACAGCTGATTTTTGATCAAGAAGCAAGACTGGAAATAAGAAAGCATCTTCAACTATTTAAATTGCATAGCTGCATGTGGAAGAATCCAAATTGATCCATACTTATCACCTAGCCCAAACTCATCTCCAAATGGATTAGAGACATCAACAGAAAACCAGATACACTGAACCTTATAGAAGAGAAAGTGAAGAGCCTTGAACTCATCAGTGCATGAAAAGGCTTTCTCAACACTGTTACCACAGCTACTAATAAATGGGACCTCTTGAAACTGAAAGGCTTCTGCATGGCATCACTGGTACATTGTTCCATCAGTGGGACAAAATGGCAGCCTACATAATTGGAAAATATTTTTTTACCAGGTACACATCTTATAGAGAGATAATATACAAAATATTTAAAGAACTCAAAGAGCTAGATATCAAGAAAACAAATTGTAAATGTTGCTTTTATTTCCTTAAGTGAAAGGATGAGATGAGAGCTGCACCTAAGCTGTGTGAATATATGGCTTGGGCTGAGTCCAGAGTGTTTCCTTCTCTGTTCTAACTAATCCCTAGGCCTAGGCTTGGAAGATTCTAACCTCTGTACATTCTAATCTTCCAAGCTGACTGGTTCAATTTGGCTTCTCTCAGCTTCTGACTGAATTGTTCTACCTGGCCTCATACTAACTTTGGCAATATGTTCTAATATTCTTTTTTTTCTCATTCTTTGGCTTATTCTGTCTTTACCTGTGCCTAGCTTGTTCTCTTTGTAACCTGTCCCTGCAGAACTTTCCCAGTAGAGCTGTCATACACACATACCACACACCACCACCTTTTTTCTCTCTTGCTGTTTTTTAGAAGTCTCTCTTTCTCTGCTGTTCTTGTGTGAGTTGGGCATATCTTATCTCTGACTCATTCTGTCTAATCTTTCTCTAATTCATTACTTTGTCTGCTCCTCAATTAAAAATCACTTTCAAACATGGCTGTTTCCTTGTACAAACTAACTTTACCTTAATTGTTAAGGATTAATCATGTGTACTAAGGATATGTCTGCATTCTAGCTAGACCATACTGTAATCCAGGGAATGTCTGTATTCTAGGTGGATCATATCATTGAGTGTGATCCCTTGCCAGAGTAGCTAAGTTGCTGCATTAAAACTCCTTTATAACAAACAATCCAATTTTTAAAAAATATAGTACAGATTTAAACAAAATTCTCTACAAGGAAACTCAAATAGCTGAAAAACACTTAAAGAAATGTTCAAGATTCTTAACCATCAAGTAAACACAAATTAAAATTACTTTGAGTTTTCATCCTTCACCTGTCAGAATGGCTAAGATCAGTAAAACAAGTGACTACTCACATGGTGAGGTTATGGAATAAGGGGAGAACTCATCAGCTGCTGTTGGGAGTGCAAATTTCTTTTTTTATTGGATATTTTATTCATTTACAATACAGATATAATCCTCTTTCCCCATTTCCCTCCCTAGAACTCCTTACCTATACCCCTTCTTCCTTTATATTTTTATACCATTTTGATTAGGTGCATGTAATAAGGTTAGATCTAGGTTGAGGGTCTAGCAATACAATGATGCAAATAGCCAAGGAACAAGCAATACAATAAACACAAATAGTCAAAGAAAAAGTAAGGCATTAAACCCAGTTATGTGAACACTTCCGAGATCACTGTTTCTAAAGGCTTATCAGGATGACCAAAGTATCTGAGCCTACTTCCCTATCCTAGCCCAAGGTCATTTTCATGTCTGAAGCCTACTTCCTTGTTCTAGCCTAAAATTTAGAATCCTGTCTGAAATTACTTCTTTGTTCTGGCCTAATATTTAGATTCCTGCCTGAGATTGGGAGTGCAAACTTCTACAGCCACTATGAGAATCAGTGTGGTGACTCCTCAGGATGATGGGAACTAATCTACCTCAAAATCCAGTTGTGCCACTCTTAGGCAAATATCCAAAGGACATTTCATTCTGCCATAAGGATGCTTGCTCAACCATATTCATTACTGTTCTATTCATAATAGCCAAAAACTGGAAATAATGCAGAAGCTCCTTGATGGAAGAACAAATAAAATATGTAGTATATTTACTCAACTGTTTAAAAAAATGAAAGTATATAATTCCCAGATAAATGAATGGAAATGAGAGGCCAAACCTACTTCATCTTGGGACTGTCCTCCACTTTACAAGAAAAAGGACCTGAAAACTTGACCTGCAGCTGAACTGAAAGTACACCAAAGTACCAGGAAGAACCACATAGCTTATCTCTGGCCTATACCCCAGAATTACTCCATAGATACTCCCTAGTACCAGCCAATCAGGATTATTCTGATAATTCAAGATGTAATTTCAGACTGTGTGTGGTTGTTCATGGTTTTGCTTCAGAGCACCCACCTGTCAATGTACAATAGTCATACAATTAGATGCTTGCCAGACTAGAAATCCTCTCACCTTCTCTCCATTTCCTATAAAACCTTGTACCACTGAGGGTTCAGGGCTTCATCCTCCTATTCTGCTTCATCAGAAATAGCAGACAAACCCAAGCTCGAGCTTAAATAAAGACTCTAGTGAGAGTATATCAGAATCAACTCCTTGGTGGTCTCTTGGGGGTTCACAACAGAACTAGAAAAAAATTACTTTGAGTGAGGTAACGCAGACAAGAAAGGTATGTATTTGCATATATGTAGATATTAGCTGTTAAATCAATGATAATCAAGCTACATAGAAATTTCCTAAATAATATACATATATGAAGATGATCTAACTAAATCAGTAAATAATAGGGAAGACAAGAGTCCCTACTAATTATTTCTTGTCACCAAGTGAAGCCCCCAGTGCTGGGATTGGGTTACATCCAATTGAGTTGTTGTCTGAAGTGGTCCTATGAAAACCTTCAAGGATGCTCACTACAAACTGATGGCAAGGCCCCATCACTGAATGAAATACCTACATTCATTAGGTATTAGAAATACCTACATTCATGGCTACTCTGGTAAGGGATCACATTCAAAAACATAACCCAATTGGAATGCAGACATGCCACACACCTTTAATCCCTGTGGTTGGAATACATACCTTAACTCTCTCATGTTGGAGTACAGACATGCCTTTAGTACACACCTTCAATGTCAAGCAATGACATCTAATTAAGGGGCACAGAAAGATTTGACAGAATGAGACAGAAATAAGATTTGCTATTTAAAGAGCAGTGAGGGAGAAAGACTTCAGTTCAGGTCAATTCAATTGTATTCTCAGTTTAGTTTGGAGCAATTCAGTTCATGGAGATTAGATGCAGTGTTTCCAAGCAGAGCAATTCAGTGAGAAGCTAAGGGAAGCCAATTTGAGTCAGTCAGCTTGGGGACTTTGGAGTTTGAGCCAAAACAGCTGAAGTGAACCAGCCAGCCAAAGTTCAGAAAGAACTAGAAAGAGTGACTCTACTCAGCAGTAAGTTTCACAGGATGAAACGTATTAGGCCTACGTTAGCAGATGGAGGCTGGAAGCTGAAGCCTTCAAGGTCAGGGCTTGCAGTGATTAAATTGTACAGAGGCCAGAAGCTTCCAGGCCTAGACCTAGGGATACTTAGAACAGAGAAGGAAACACTCTGCTTCAGTCCAAGCCATGTATATGGACAACTAAGGTACAGCTATCATTTGAGGAAATAGAAGCAGCATTTACATTTATATCTGGTACCCAAAGTTATTGGAGAAGAAAACCCACCAATGTTGTAGAAAGCAAAGGACATCTGACAGAAATATCACATAATACAGGAGACATCTGATAGAAAGCCACAGGAGAAATCCACTTAGAATTGTCTCCAGAGAAAGCAGCAGTTCTTCAAGTTCAGCTGAATGCCTACAGAGGCCCAGGAGATTCCAGAGATATTTAAAAAAAAAAAACTTTGAGCTGAGAGCCCAGAGCAAGAAACAATGCAGAAACCTCTGAGACAGTGAATCACAGTAAGCCATCCCAAAAGACAATCTTAATTATATAGATAGATTTTTCCTTTATTAAAAATTGGGAAACTACCTTTCAGGTCCCTCAAGACCAAGGGTAGGAGTTGAGAGGATAAAAATGTTACTTGAAAAAGCCATTTCCATACTTATTGCAACTGTGACCACCAGAGTAAAACCCTTCTACTTTCAACTGCAATCTTTATATATCTCCTCTCAAAAAAAAGGTAGGAAAAAAACTGTAAAACAACAAATAATAGTTGGACAACATGAAAAATCAGCTATAGTAATACAAAGGCTTGAGAGACAAGAGATAGGAAAAAACAGTACCTGATGTAAACCTATGGTACCTAATGACATTAAGGACCAAGACAGACAGCCCCTTGAACTTACAGTGATACCTCTTATTGAAACTGAGGAGCTGGAACTACCCCCACTATGTTTCCCAGTTACTCAGGAACAAATGCCAGAAACTGGCAAAAATTCACAAAAGAACAACTAGTCTGCAAGCCTGTTAAAAATAAAAGATCTTAAACATTTTAATGAATCAATAGTAATATATGAAATGTTCTCACCCCATGTGTGACAGATGTTAAATACTTGGGCTACCCAAAACAAGACTATCTCCCAAGTCTGGAAAGATTTAGTAGCAGCTGTACTGGAAGGTGGATAGCAATTACAATGGCTGACATGATCTGGAGAAGAAGCTGTAATTATGGAAAATCATAATAGGCCTGTTAATATCAATTCATCTGTTAGGTGAAGGTCAATTTGCTAACTTAATACAGAATATACAATTTGATAACTCTATTATTATGCAGTATACTTTAGTAACTTTAAGAGGCTTGGATAAGGTTGAGGAATAAGGAAAAATGTCTATATCATTCACAAAGATTATGTAAAGCTCCAGAGATTTTTAGTGACTTCTTACATAGATTAGTGTCTGTTATAAATAGAACAATATCAGATCTGGATGCAAGACAGGTATTAATTGAAACTCATCTTCCAAAAATGCAAATGAGGAGTGTAAAAAATATTCTTAGACCTTTAAAAGCTTGATCATCACTTTTGGATGAATGGATCAAAACTACTGCTGATATTGATCCTAATAACTATGTTTCAACTATGAAAGATGAGGTTATTTGAAAAGAGATTATAGGCAAGGCTTCCTAGAAACTTCTCTGGAAGACCTTGGCCTCCCAGGATTTGTAGAAGGTGTGGTAAGTGTAGGTATTGGACTAATGAACCCAGATCAGCAAGAGATATTGAAGATAATCCATTACCTATGGGAAACTCCCTAAGGGGTTTAGCTCACACCCTGGCAACAAAAAACACAAGCCAGGCATTTCCTGTCAGCAATGGAACAGCTCATCCAAGCACTGGAGATGTAATGCAGGCTATAGAAAGAACGAGTGCCCTATACTTAGCCATAAATAAAAATCTTACACTATCACCAAAAATTCCATACTATAAAATACCCACTGGAGAACCTGAATCTTTTTTTCTGAAGATGGAAAAAATGGTTTCAGGAAGAAGTAGCCTGAGACTCCCCGCCTGGTCTGCTCCTGTGTGGATACCTGATCCTTCCAAGACATCCTAGAGGGTCTACTGAACCCAGAGCTGTAGGTAAGAACACCCACACACTGCCCTACACCCATAGCTGGGTGCAGGGAGCACTCAGATTTTAGAAGACACTCAAACCCCAACCCTGGGGAATACCACCCCCCTTCCACCCCTCTTTTGGATCTGAGGCCTGGTGCAGCCTCCTGCCTGGTCTGCTCCTATATGGACACCGGATCCTGAGACATCCTAGAGGGCCCACTGAACCCACAGTGGCAGAATACCTCTCCCTTTCTGCCCGTCTCCTGGATCTGAGGCCTGGAGCAAACCCCCACCTGGTATGTTCCTGTGTGGACACTGGATCTCAAGACATCCTAGAGGGTCCACTGAACCCAGAACAGCAGAGGCACCACTGAACTTAGAGGAGCAGAGTAACAACTGAACTCAGAGCGACAGACAACATATCCTGAGACATCCTAGAGGAGCCACTGCACTCAGAGCAGTGGACACCTTATCTAAGACATCCTAGAGGAGACACTGCATCCAGAACAGTGGACACCTAGCTGGTCTGCTACCTTGGAGACACCATATCCTGAGACTTCTTAGAGGTATCATTGTACTCAGAGCAGCTGGAGCTCAGGATAAAAAGATTACAGAGACATTTGAACCCTGAGGAGATCAGACACAAGCAAAATAACTGGAAAGGCAGGCTTCAGTTAGAGACAGTGAGTACAGGTAGCACTCGTTAAGGTTATATCTTACCTTAACCAGATGGTGAAAGGTAAGCACAAGAACATAAGCAACAGAATACAAAGTTACATGGCATCATCAGAACCCAGTTCCCCCATCATAGCAAGCCCTGAACAGCCCATCACACCAGAAAAGCAGGATTCACAATTAAAATCACTTCTCATGATGATGATAGAGGACTTTAAGAAGGACATAAATAACACTCTCAAAGAATTTAAGGAGAACACAGGTAGGCAAGTAGAAGCCCTTAAAGAGGAAACACAAAAATCCTTTAAAGAATTACAAGAAAACACAACCAAACAGGTGAAGGAATTACACAAAACCATCCAAGATCTAAAAATGGAAGTAAAAGCAATAAAGAAATCACAAAGAGAGACTACCCTGGAGATAGACAACCTATGAAAAAGATCAGGAGTCATAGACACAAGTATCACCAACAGAATACAAGAGAAGAATATAACAGAATACATGGTGCAGAAGATACCATGGAAAACATTGACACAACTGTCAAAGAAAATGCAAAATACAAAAAGCTACTAACCCAAAATATCCAGGAAATCCAAGACACAATGGGGAGGTTAAACCTAAGGATGATAGGTATAGATGAGGGTGAAGACTCCCAACTTAAAAGATCAGTAAATATCTTCAATAAAATTATAGAGGAAAACTTTCCTAACCTATAGAAAGAGATGTCCATAAATATACAAAAAGCCTACAGAACTACAAATAGTTTAGACCAGAAAAGAAATACCTCCTGCCACATGATAATGACAACATTAAATGTACAAAACAACAACAACAACAAAAAAATACTAAAAGCAGTTAGGAAAAAAAAGTAAAGTAACATATAAAAGCAGACCTATAAGAATTACAATAGACGCTTCCGCCTCTCTCCAGGATCTGAGGCCTGTAGCAGACACCCGCCCGGTCTGCTTCTGAGGGCACCGGATCCCTCCTGACCCATCCTTGAGGGTGCAAGGAACCCAGAGCAGTAGGTAAGAAGACCCGCTCACTGCCTGAGGCCCAGAGCTGAGGGCAGGAAGCGCTCAGATTCCAGAAGAACCCCAAACCCCACCTCTGCAGAATAGTACACCCCTTCCACCTCTCTCCCGGACTACTGAACCCAGAGTGGCAGAGGACCAAAGCAACTCAGAGCGGCATACAACATATCACGAGACATAATAGAGGAGCCACAGCACTCAGAGCAGTGGACACATTAGCCTGAGACATCCTAGAAGAGACATTACACCCAGAACAGTGGACACCTAGCTGGACTGCTACCTAGGAGACACCATATTCTGAGTTATCCTAGAGCTATCATCGTACTCAAAGCAGCTAGAGAATATCACAGAGATATTGGGACCCCAAGGAGACCAGAAACAAGCAAGATAACTGGAAAGGGAGGCTTCAATCAGAGACAGAAAGTACAGGGAGCACTAGCATTAACCAAATGGCAAAAGGCAAGCGCAAGAACGTAAGCAACAGAATCCAAAGTTACATGGAAACATCAGAACCCAGTTCCCCCATTATAGCAAGCCCTGAACACCCCATCACACCAGAAAAGCAGGACTCAGAATTGAAATCTCTTCTCATGATGATGCTAGAGGACTTTAAGAAGGACATAAATAACACTCTCAAAGAAATTAAGGAGAATACAGACAGACAGATGGAAGCCCTTAAAGAGGAAACACAAAAGTCCCTTAGAGAATTGGAAGAAAAAATAACCAAACAGCAGAAGGAATCAAACAAAACATCCCAAGATTTAAAAACGGAAGTAGAAACAATAAAGAAATTACAAAGGGAGACTACCCTGGAGATAGAAAACCTAAAAAAAGGATCAGGAGTCATAGACACAAGTATCACCAACAGAATACAAGAGAAGAATATAACAGAATACATGGTGCAGAAGATACCATGGAAAACATTGACACAACTGTCAAAGAAAATGCAAAATGCAAAAAGCTACTAACCCAAAACATACAGAAAGTCCAGGACACAATGAGAAGACCAAACCTAAGGATAATAGGTATAGATGAGGGGGAAGACTCCCAACTTAAAAGGCCAGTAAATATCTTCAACAAAATTATAGAGGAAAACTTTCCTAACCTACAGAAAGAGATGTCCATAAATATACAAGAAGCCTATAGAACTCCAAATACTTTAGACCAGAAGAGAAATACCTCCCGTCACATAATAATCAAAACATCAAATGTACAAAACAAAAAAAAAAAATACTAAAAGCGGTAAGGGAAAAAGGTAAAGTAACATATAAAGGACGACCTATAAGAATTACACCAGACTTCTCACCAGAGACTATAAAAGCCAGAAGATCCTGGATAGATATCATACAGACCCTAAGAGAACACAAATGCCAGCCCAGACTACTATACCCAGCAAAACTTTCAATCAATATTGATGGAGAAACCAAAATATTCGATGATAAAATCAAATTTGCACAATATTTTAACACAAATCCAGCACTCCAAAGGATAATTGGTGGAAAACTCCAACACAAGGAGGGAAACTACAACCTAGAAAAAGCAAGAAGCAATCTTCCAACAACCCTAAAAGAAGACCCCTACACAAACATAACTCCACTGCCAATAATAACAAAAACAACAGGAAACAACATTCATTATTCCTTAATATCTCTTCATATCAATGGACTCAACTCTCCAATAAAAAGACATAGACTATCAGACTGGATACATAAACACGAGCCAGCATTTTGCTGCATACAGGAAACGAACCTCTGTGAAAAAGACAGACACTACCTCAGAGTAAAAGGATGAAAAACAATCTTCCAAGCAAATAGTCCCAAGAAACAAGCAGGAGTAGCAATTCTAATATCAAATAAAATCAATTTTCAACCAAAAGTAATAAAAAAAGATAAAGAAGGACACTTCATATTCATCAAAGGAAAAATGTACCAAGAGGAACTCGCAGTTCTGAACATCTATGCCCCAAATGTAAGGGCACCAACATACATAAAAGAAACTTTACTAAACCTTAAAGCATACATTGCACCTCACACAATAATAGTGGGAGATTTCAACACCCCACCTTCAGCAATGGACAGATCATAGAAACAAAAACTAAACTGAGACACAATGAAGCTAACAGAAGCTATGAACCAATTGTACTTAACTGATACCTATAGAACATTTCATACTAAAACAAAAGAATATATCTTTTTCTCAGAACCTCATGGTACCTTCTCAGAAATAGACCATATGATTGTTCACAAAACAGGCCTCAACACATACAAAAAGATTGAAATAATCCCTTCTACCCTATCAGACCACCATGGACTAAGACTCGTCTTTAATATGAGCAAAAACAATGGAAAGCCCACATACACATGGAAAGTGAACAATGAGCTACTCAATGATGACTTGGTCAAGGAAGAAATAAAGAAAGAAATTAAAGACTTTTTAGGATTTAATAAAAAGGAAGACACATCGTATCAAAACTTGTAGGACCCCATGAAAGCAGTACTAAGAGGAAAACTTATACCTCTAAGTATCCTCAAAAAGAAACTGGGAAAAGAATTCACTAACAACTTGACAGCATACATGAAAGCGTTAGATCAAAAAGAAGCTAATATACCCAAGAGGAGTAAACGGCAGGAAATATTCAAACTCAGGACTGAAATCAACCAAGTTGAAACAGAAAGAACTATACAAAATATCAACAAAATCAGGAGCTGGTTCTTTGAGAAAATCAACAAAATAGACAAACCCTTAGCCAGACTAACCAAAGGGCACAAAGACAGTATCCAGATTAATCAGAACTGAAAAGAGAGACATAATAACAGAAACTGAGGAAATTAACAAAGTCATCAGACCCAACTTCAAAGAACTATACTCAACAAAATTGGATAATCTGGATGAAATGGACAATTTTCTAGACAGATACCAGGTACCAAAGTTAAGTCAGGAGCAAATTAACCATCTAAACAGTCCCATAACCCCTAAAGAAATAGAAGCAATCATTAAAAGTCTCCCTACCAAAAAAAGTCTGGGACCAGATGGTTTTAGTGCAGAATTCTATCAGACCTTCGAGAAAGACCTAATACCAATTCTCTTCAAACTATTCCACAGAGTAGAAACAGAAGGAACACTACCCAATTCATTTTATGAAGCTACAATTATGCTCATACCTAAACCTCACAAAGATCCAACAAAGAAAGACAACTACAGACCAATCTCACTTATGAATATTGATGCAAAAAATACTCAATAAATTTCTTGCAGATTGAATCCAAGAACACATCAAAGCAATCATTCATCATGATCAAGTAGGCTTTATCCCAGGAATGCAGGGATGGTTCAATATTTGGAAATCTATCAATGTAATCAACTATATAAATAAACTCAAAGAAAAAAAAACATATGATCATCTCACTAGATGCTGAGAAAGCATTTGACAAAATTCAACATCCCTTCCTGTTAAAAGTCTTGGAAAGATAAGAAATTCAAGGTCCATACCTAAACATAGTAAAAGCAATATACAGCAAGCCAGTAGCCAACATCAAACTAAATGGAGAGAAACTTGAAGCAATCCCACTAAGATCAGGGACTAGACAAGGCTGCCCACTCTCACCCTACCTACTCAATATGGTACTGGCAGTCCTAGCTAGAGCAATTAGACAACAAAAGGAAGTCAAAGGGATACAAATAGGAAAGGAAGAAGTCAAAATTTCACTATTTGCAGATGATATGATAGTATACTTAAGTGACCCCAAAATTTCCACCAGAGAACTCCTAAACCTGATAAACAACTTCAGCAAAGTG